>CM033626.1:40384324-40504603 GCA_019453435.1 Rhinogobius similis
ACCAGAGGAACGACCAGAGGAACGAGCAGAGGAACGACCAGAGGAACGACCAGAGGAACGACCAGAGGAACGAGCAGAGGAACGAGCAGAGGAACGAGCAGAGGAACGACCAGAGGAACGACCAGAGGAACGAGCAGAGGAACGAGCAGAGGAACGAGCAGAGGAACGACCAGAGGAACGACCAGAGTGAAACTACCAGAGGAACGACCAGAGGAACGACCAGAGGAACGAGCAGAGGAACGACCAGAGGAACGAGCAGAGGAACGAGCAGAGGAACGACCAGAGGAACGAGCGGAAGAACGACCAGAGAAACGAGCAGAGAAACGAGCAGAGGAACGAGCAGAGGAACGAGCAGAGGAACGACCAGAGGAACGAGCAGAGGAACGAGCAGAGGAACGAGCAGAGGAACGAGCAGAGGAACGAGCAGAGGAACGACCAGAGGAACGACCAGAGGAACGACCAGAGGAACGAGCAGAGGAACGAGCAGAGGAACGAGCAGAGGAACGAGCAGAGGAACGAGCAGAGGAACGACCAGAGGAACGACCAGAGGAACGAGCAGAGGAACGACCAGAGGAACGAGCAGAGGAACGAGCAGAGGAACGAGCAGAGGAACGAGCAGAGGAACGAGCGGAAGAACGACCAGAGGAACGACCAGAGGAACGAGCGGAAGAACGACCAGAGGAACGACCAGAGGAACGAGCGGAAGAACGACCAGAGGAACGACCAGAGGAACGAGCAGAGGAACGACCAGAGGAACGAGCAGAGGAACGAGCAGAGGAACGACCAGAGGAACGAGCAGAGGAACGAGCAGAGGAACGACCAGAGGAACGAGCAGAGGAACGAGCAGAGGAACGACCAGAGGAACGAGCAGAGGAACGAGCAGAGGAACGACCAGAGGAACGAGCAGAGGAACGACCAGAGGAACGACCAGAGGAACGAGCGGAAGAACGACCAGAGGAACGACCAGAGGAACGAGCAGAGGAACGACCAGAGGAACGAGCAGAGGAACGAGCAGAGGAACGACCAGAGGAACGAGCAGAAGAACGAGCAGAGGAACGACCAGAGGAACGAGCAGAGGAACGAGCAGAGGAACGAGCAGAAGAACGAGCAGAAGAACGAGCAGAAGAACGAGCAGAAGAACGAGCAGAAGAACGAACAGAGGAACGAGCAGAAGAACGAACAGAGGAACGAGCAGAGGAACGACCAGAGGAACGAGCAAAGGAACGAGCAGAGGAACGAGCAGAAGAACGAGCAGAGGAACGAGCAGAAGAACGAGCAGAGGAACGACCAGAGGAACGACCAGAGGAACGACCAGAGGAACGAGCAGAAGAACGAGCAGAGGAACGAGCAGAAGAACGAGCAGAAGAACGAGCAGAAGAACGAGCAGAGGAACGACCAGAGGAACGAGCAAAGGAACGAGCAGAGGAACGAGCAGAAGAACGAGCAGAGGAACGAGCAGAGGAACGACCAGAGGAACGAGCAGAGGAACGAGCAGAGGAACGAGCAGAGGAACGAGCAGAGGAACGAGCAGAGGAACGACCAGAGGAACGAGCAGAGGAACGACCAGAGGAACGACCAGAGTAACGAGCAGAAGAACGAGCAGAGGAACGAGCAGAAGAACGAGCAGAAGAACGAGCAGAAGAACGAGCAGAGGAATGACCAGAGGAACGAGCGGAAGAACGACCAGAGGAACGACCAGAGGAACGAGCAGAGGAACGACCAGAGGAACGAGCAGAGGAACGAGCAGAGGAACGAGCAGAGGAACGACCAGAGGAACGACCAGAGGAACGAGCGGAAGAACGACCAGAGGAACGACCAGAGGAACGAGCAGAGGAACGACCAGAGGAACGAGCAGAGGAACGAGCAGAGGAACGACCAGAGGAACGAGCAGAGGAACGACCAGAGGAACGAGCAGAGGAACGACCAGAGGAACGAGCAGAGGAACGACCAGAGGAACGAGCAGAGGAACGACCAGAGGAACGACCAGAGAAACGAGCAGAAGAACGAGCAGAGGAACGAGCAGAAGAACGAGCAGAAGAACGACCAGAGGAACGACCAGAGGAACGACCAGAGGAACGACCAGAGGAACGACCAGAGGAACGAGCAGAGGAACGAGCAGAGGAACGACCAGAGAAACGAGCAGAAGAACGAGCAGAGGAACGAGCAGAGGAACGACCAGAGGAACGACCAGAGGAACGAGCAGAGGAACGAGCAGAGGAACGACCAGAGGAACGAGCAGAGCAGAGGAACGAGCAGAGGAACGAGCAGAGGAACGAGCAGAGGAACGAGCAGAGGAACGAGCAGAGGAACGACCAGAGAAACGAGCAGAAGAACGAGCAGAAGAATGAGCAGAAGAACGAGCAGAAGAACGAGCAGAGGAACGACCAGAGGAACGACCAGAGGAACGACCAGAGGAACGAGCAGAGGAACGACCAGAGGAACGAGCAGAGGAACGAGCAGAGGAACGACCAGAGGAACGAGCGGAAGAACGACCAGAGAAACGAGCTGAGGAACGAGCAGAGGAACGAGCAGAGGAACGACCAGAGGAACGAGCAGAAGAACGAGCAGAGGAAAGAGCAGAAGAACGAGCAGATGATCGAGCAGAAGATAGAGCAGAGGATCGTCCAGAGGAACGAGCAAAGGAACGAGCAGAGGAACGAGCAGAAGAGCGAGCAGAGGAACGACCAGAGGAACGATCTGTGGAACGACCTGAGGAACGAGCAGAGGAACGAGCAGAGGAACGACCAGAGAAACGAGCAGAAGAACGAGCAGAGGAACGACCAGAGGAACGACCAGAGGAACGAGCAGAGGAACGACCAGAGGAACGAGCAGAGGAACGAGCAGAGGAACGACCAGAGGAACGAGCAGAGGAACGACCAGAGGAACGAGCAGAGGAACGAGCAGAGGAACGAGCAGAGGAACGAGCAGAAGAACGAGCAGAAGAACGAGCAGAGGAACGACCAGAGGAACGACCAGCGGAACGACCAGAGGAACGACCAGAGGAACGACCAGAGGAACGAGCAGAGGAACGAGCAGAGGAACGAGCAGAGGAACGACCAGAGGAACGAGCAGAGGAACGAGCAGAGGAACGACCAGAGGAACGACCAGAGGAACGACCAGAGGAACGACCAGAGGAACGAGCAGAGGAACGACCAGAGGAACGACCAGAGGAACGACCAGAGGAACGAGCAGAGGAACGACCAGAGGAACGACCAGAGGAACGAGCAGAGGAACGAGCAGAGGAACGAGCAGAGGAACGACCAGAGGAACGACCAGAGGAACGAGCAGAGGAACGAGCAGAGGAACGAGCAGAGGAACGACCAGAGGAACGACCAGAGGAACGACCAGAGGAACGACCAGAGGAACGACCAGAGGAACGAGCAGAGGAACGACCAGAGGAACGAGCAGAGGAACGAGCAGAGGAACGACCAGAGGAACGAGCGGAAGAACGACCAGAGAAACGAGCAGAGAAACGAGCAGAGGAACGAGCAGAGGAACGAGCAGAGGAACGACCAGAGGAACGAGCAGAGGAACGAGCAGAGGAACGAGCAGAGGAACGAGCAGAGGAACGAGCAGAGGAACGAGCAGAGGAACGACCAGAGGAACGACCAGAGGAACGACCAGAGGAACGAGCAGAGGAACGAGCAGAGGAACGAGCAGAGGAACGAGCAGAGGAACGAGCAGAGGAACGAGCAGAGGAACGACCAGAGGAACGACCAGAGGAACGAGCAGAGGAACGAGCAGAGGAACGAGCAGAGGAACGAGCAGAGGAACGAGCAGAGGAACGAGCAGAGGAACGAGCGGAAGAACGACCAGAGGAACGACCAGAGGAACGAGCGGAAGAACGACCAGAGGAACGACCAGAGGAACGAGCGGAAGAACGACCAGAGGAACGACCAGAGGAACAAGCAGAGGAACGACCAGAGGAACGAGCAGAGGAACGAGCAGAGGAACGACCAGAGGAACGAGCAGAGGAACGACCAGAGGAACGAGCAGAGGAACGAGCAGAGGAACGACCAGAGGAACGAGCAGAGGAACGAGCAGAGGAACGACCAGAGGAACGAGCAGAGGAACGACCAGAGGAACGACCAGAGGAACGAGCGGAAGAACGACCAGAGGAACGACCAGAGGAACGAGCAGAGGAACGACCAGAGGAACGAGCAGAGGAACGAGCAGAGGAACGACCAGAGGAACGAGCAGAAGAACGAGCAGAGGAACGACCAGAGGAACGAGCAAAGGAACGAGCAGAGGAACGAGCAGAAGAACGAGCAGAGGAACGAGCAGAAGAACGAGCAGAAGAACGAGCAGAAGAACGAGCAGAGGAACGAGCAGAGGAACGACCAGAGGAACGAGCAGAGGAACGACCAGAGGAACGAGCAAAGGAACGAGCAGAGGAACGAGCAGAAGAACGAGCAGAGGAACGAGCAGAAGAACGAGCAGAGGAACGACCAGAGGAACGACCAGAGGAACGACCAGAGGAACGAGCAGAAGAACGAGCAGAGGAACGAGCAGAGGAACGACCAGAGGAACGAGCAGAAGAACGAGCAGAAGAACGAGCAGAAGAACGAGCAGAGGAACGACCAGAGGAACGAGCAAAGGAACGAGCAGAGGAACGAGCAGAAGAACGAGCAGAGGAACGAGCAGAGGAACGACCAGAGGAACGAGCAGAGGAACGAGCAGAGGAACGAGCAGAGGAACGAGCAGAGGAACGAGCAGAGGAACGAGCAGAGGAACGACCAGAGGAACGAGCAGAGGAACGAGCAGAGGAACGACCAGAGGAACGACCAGAGTAACGAGCAGAAGAACGAGCAGAGGAACGAGCAGAAGAACGAGCAGAAGAACGAGCAGAAGAACGAGCAGAGGAATGACCAGAGGAACGAGCGGAAGAACGACCAGAGGAACGACCAGAGGAACGAGCAGAGGAACGACCAGAGGAACGAGCAGAGGAACGAGCAGAGGAACGAGCAGAGGAACGACCAGAGGAACGAGCAGAGGAACGAGCGGAAGAACGACCAGAGGAACGACCAGAGGAACGAGCAGAGGAACGACCAGAGGAACGAGCAGAGGAACGAGCAGAGGAACGACCAGAGGAACGAGCAGAGGACCGAGCAGAGGAACGACCAGAGGAACGAGAAGAGGAACGACCAGAGGAACGAGCAGAGGAACGACCAGAGGAACGACTCAGAGAGAAGCGAGCAGAAGAACGAGCAGAGGAACGAGCAGAAGAACGAGCAGAAGAACGAGCAGAAGAACGAGCAGAGGAATGACCAGAGGAACGAGCAAAGGAACGAGCAGAGGAACGAGCAGAAGAACGAGCAGAGGAACGACCAGAGGAACGACCAGAGGAACGAGCAGAGGAACGAGCAGAGGAACGAGCAGAGGAACGACCAGAGGAACGAGCGGAAGAACGACCAGAGGAACGAGCAGAAGAACGAGCAGAAGAACGAGCAGAAGAACGAGCAGAGGAATGACCAGAGGAACGAGCAAAGGAACGAGCAGAGGAACGAGCAGAGGAACGACCAGAGGAACGACCAGAGAAACGAGCAGAAGAACGAGCAGAGGAACGAGCAGAAGAACGAGCAGAAGAACGACCAGAGGAACGACCAGAGGAACGACCAGAGGAACGACCAGAGGACCGACCAGAGGAACGAGCAGAGGCACGAGCAGAGGAACGACCAGAGAAACGAGCAGAAGAACGAGCAGAGGAACGAGCAGAGGAACGACCAGAGGAACGACCAGAGGAACGAGCAGAGGAACGAGCAGAGGAACGACCAGAGGAACGAGCAGAGGAACGACCAGAGGAACGAGCAGAGGAACGAGCAGAGGAACGAGCAGAGGAACGAGCAGAGGAACGACCAGAGAAACGAGCAGAAGAACGAGCAGAAGAATGAGCAGAAGAACGAGCAGAAGAACGAGCAGAGGAACGACCAGAGGAACGACCAGAGGAACGACCAGAGGAACGAGCAGAGGAACGACCAGAGGAACGAGCAGAGGAACGAGCAGAAGAACGAGCAGAGGAACGAGCAGAGGAACGACCAGAGGAACGAGCGGAAGAACGACCAGAGAAACGAGCTGAGGAACGAGCAGAGGAACGAGCAGAGGAACGACCAGAGGAACGAGCAGAAGAACGAGCAGAGGAACGAGCAGAAGAACGAGCAGAAGAACGAGCAGAAGAACGAGCAGAGGAACGACCAGAGGAACGAGCAAAGGAACGAGCAGAGGAACGAGCAGAAGAACGAGCAGAGGAACGACCAGAGGAACGACCAGAGGAACGACCAGAGGAACGAGCAGAGGAACGAGCAGAGGAACGACCAGAGAAACGAGCAGAAGAACGAGCAGAGGAACGACCAGAGGAACGACCAGAGGAACGAGCAGAGGAACGACCAGAGGAACGAGCAGAGGAACGAGCAGAGGAACGACCAGAGGAACGAGCAGAGGAACGACCAGAGGAACGAGCAGAGGAACGAGCAGAGGAACGAGCAGAGGAACGAGCAGAAGAACGAGCAGAGGAACGAGCAGAGGAACGACCAGAGGAACGACCAGAGGAACGACCAGAGGAACGACCAGAGGAACGACCAGAGGAACGAGCAGAGGAACGAGCAGAGGAACGAGCAGAGGAACGACCAGAGGAACGACCAGAGGAACGAGCAGAGGAACGACCAGAGGAACGACCAGAGGAACGACCAGAGGAACGACCAGAGGAACGAGCAGAGGAACGAGCAGAGGAACGAGCAGAGGAACGAGCAGAAGAACGAGCAGAGGAACGAGCAGAGGAACGACCAGAGGAACGACCAGAGGAACGACCAGAGGAACGACCAGAGGAACGACCAGAGGAACGAGCAGAGGAACGACCAGAGGAACGACCAGAGGAACGACCAGAGGAACGACCAGAGGAACGAGCAGAGGAACGACCAGAGGAACGACCAGAGGAACGAGCAGAGGAACGACCAGAGGAACGACCAGAGGAACGACCAGAGGAACGACCAGAGGAACGACCAGAGGAACGAGCAGAGGAACGACCAGAGGAACGAGCAGAAGAACGAGCAGAGGAACGAGCCTGTGTTAGTGCAAAGGGTCCATTCTGTGACTAAATAGAGTCAGGACAAAGTGATGAGGTGAAAGCAGGAAGTGGGTGATTAAATCTGTCCAACTTCTTCCTGTTCCTTAAAGCCTCTGGCACATTTCACCGGCTACGTGCAAAAAATAAAGATTTTTACTACCAGGTCTAAACCAGGTCTAAACCAGGTCTAAACCAGGTCTAAACCAGGTCTAAACCAGGTCTAAACCAGGACTAAACCAGGACTAAACCAGGACTAAACCAGGTCTAAACCAGGACTAAACCAGGTCTAAACCAGGTCTAAACCAGGACTAAACCAGGACTAAACTAGGTCTAAACCAGGTCTAAACCAGGACTAAACCAGGACTAAACTAGGTATAAACCAGGACTAAACCAGGTCTAAACCAGGTCTAAACCAGGACTAAACCATGTCTAAACCAGGTCTAAACCAGGTCTAAACCAGGACTAAACTAGGACTAACCTAGGACTAAACCAGGACTAAACCAGGTCTAAACCAGGACTAAACCAATTCTAAACCAGGTCTAAACCAGGACTAAACCAGGTCTAAACCAGGTCTAAACTATGTCTAAACCAGGTCTAAACCAGGACTAAACCAGGACTAAACCAGGTCTAAACTATGTCTAAACCAGGTCTAAACCAGGTCTAAACCAGGACTAAACCAATTCTAAACCAGGTCTAAACCAGGACTAAACCAGGTCTAAACTATGTCTAAACCAGGTCTAAACCAGGTCTAAACCAGGTCTAAACCAGGTCTAAACCAGGTCTAAACCAGGACTAAACCAATTCTAAACCAGGACTAAACCAGGACTAAACCAGGTCTAAACTATGTCTAAACCAGGTCTAAACCAGGTCTAAACCAGGTCTAAACCAGGTCTAAACCAGGACTAAACCAGGACTAAACCAGGTCTAAACCAGAACTGAACCAGAACCAGGACTAAAGATATAATAATGTTTTTGTCTTGTGTTGAGGGCCTGATTTGGCCCGCGGGCCTGCAGTTGGACAGTCCTCTTTAAAGCAGACTTAGAACAACTTTTTTCAACAGAAAAGTGACTCTGGGTGAATCGTGCTCTTTCTTAAACGTTTCCAAAAGATAAAATGTTTTCTGATCAGATAAAGTCATGTGAAGCGCTCTGTCTTTTCTGCTTCGACAACAAACTTTAAAGAAGGAAAACACAATCATTTACAGAGAAAAGCTGGGGTTCAGAGCCAAGCACAGGACGCTAGGCTAACCCAGGACAAGCTAACAGGAAGTAAACAGGGGAAATGCTAATGCTAAGGGCACAGTCACTTCCTGTGTGTGAGGAAACATCTGGATCCTTCTGAGTTTAAATATAAAACACAGACCGTTTGAAACACCAGCAGAGGGCGCAAGGACTCACACAGACGCACTGAGGAGGGAAGCGTCTGAGCCTCCCCCTCCTGTGTGTTTTTATCAACATAAACTAACCCTAACTCTATTTAACTCAAATGAGGTGGACTAAAGCGGTGGGTTCATGTCGGACACGTGCATGGATGTATTAAATGAACTGGATAAGCCCCGCCCCCTCTGTCTGTGTCCCAGGTTGATTAGTGGTCGTGTGAGGTACTGCAGCCTTTTTCTAAAATGTCACATTATAATCACAGACAGGACTGAATTATTATCAGTATTTAAATAAAATAGAAGGAAATGTTCTTTTCTACCGTTTATAAAATCACACAAATTACCGTTTTTATATGAAGTGGGGGATTGTGGTCACGTGGTGCCCTAAAGCAAAGATGGCCGCCTCCGTATCAGGAAGTAAAGCAAAGATGGCCGCCTCCGTATCAGGAAGTAAAGCAAAGATGGCCGCCTCCGTATCAGGAAGTAAAGCAAAGATGGCCGCCTCCGTATCAGGAAGTAAAGCAAAGATGGCCGCCTCCGTATCAGGAAGTAAAGCAAAGATGGCGCCTCCGTATCAGGAAGTAAAGCAAAGATGGCGCCTCCGTATCAGGAAGTAAACAAAGATGGCCGCCTCCGTATCAGGAAGTAAATCAAAGATGGCCGCCTCAGTATCAGGAAGTAAAGCAAAGATGGCCGCCTCCGTATCAGGAAGTAAAACAAAGATGGCCGCCTCCGTATCAGGAAGTAAAACAAAGATGGCCGCCTCCGTATCAGGAAGTAAAACAAAGATGGCCGCCTCCGTATCAGGAAGTAAATGCAGAAGTAAGAAACTTTTTTGGGGTCATGCACCAATGATCTCAGGCAGATTTGTCAAATCAAAAAAATGTGACATTAGATGAGTTTTGGCTCAGTTTACAGTGTTGTTGCTGCGGTAATTTCCTAGCGTGATGTCATACTTTACAACCAGGAAGTAAAATTAAAAAGCTAAAAAATTGTGAAAACTGTGTAAAATTTGTAAAGAATTTTAGCTCATTTTGAAATATGTTTCTCTGAACTACATTTTGGTTAAATGAGTCGCCCAACCTGTCATGGGCTCTTTAAGTAGATTTATCTGAACTGCTTTTTAGAAAAATAAGGTGTCAGAGCACTTTAAATGAGGCTAAAGACAAGAGCTGTGAGTTTGTGAAGGCGTTTGGAGTGGAAATGATGAGTGAACGGGCTTTAAAGGTCCCATATCCTGCTCTTTCCCCTTCACACAGTCTGTCCTCAGGGCTTTGTGTAATATCCATAACATAACAGTTTACAACAAACACCCATTTCTTGGACTGGCCCCCCTCCTCACTCTGAGATCTGACCCCCCCGAACAGAGAGCAGGCTGCCTCCCCCGCCCAACCCGTGCCTCCCCTGTAGTGGAGATGGTGCATGCGCCGTGTGCTCCGGTAAACAGCGATACACAAACACTGAATAAACCTTTTCTGGTCCTGACGGTGCGTCGTGCTGAGTCCTACGTCCTGGATCTGACCTGGAGTTTGACGTGCTCCAGGGCCTCAACCACGGACGTGCCGTTTGGTAAATAACAAGCTAACTCTTCTATCTGTCGTATCCATCGTGTAATTACTGTGTAGCATTAGCATTAGCTGTTTTTATTCTTCCTGGAGGCGTGGCTTAAACACCGCGTCATCTTAGTGAGGAGCCCCCGTCTGCTGCTCAGAGGGGGACGGAAAAGACGGTTCTCTAGAGCAGCGGTTCCCAAAGTGGGGGTCGGAACCCCCCGGGGGGTCGGGAGAGATGAGCTGGGGGGTCGCGACATGATTTCAAGATCTAATTTTAATAAATATGACACTGTATTTGTTCTATTATTTATTTAAAAAACAGTATCTTTTAGAGAAATAGGGTCTAATAAGACAAATACAGTGATCCCTGGCTATATCGCGTTTCATCTTTCACGGCTTCGCTGCTTCACGGATTTTTTTTTTACAGTGCGGATATTTTTACAGTGCATTGTGCTCTGAATCCTGATTGGCTCAGGGGCTTTACTGTTGTCTAGTTCTCAAATATAATCCAAGGTGGCATATCCGTTTATAAAAATCTTCTTGCTCAGAAAAAGAAACTACTAAACTACAACTAAAGAAAGACTCGTGCGTCTTCAGTAGAAACAGAGGCTACAGGGGGCGGAGTCAGGACCAAGAGGCACAGGGGGCAGAGTCAGGACCAAGAGGCTACAGGGGGCGGAGTCAGGACCAAGAGGCACAGACTGTGAAATACAACCTTGTATTACTATATTAAAATGATTGTTTTAAACACATTTTGGGCTTTAAAACAGGTTTTGATTTTTGGTTTCATTCCATAGTTCAGTATTTCATTGTAAAATAATAAAAAATAAAGCTGTGACTACTTCACGGATTTCACTTTTCGCGTGTTATTTTTGGAACGAAACTCCCGCCATAAACGAGGGATCACTGTAAACTATTCAAATAACCAATATTTAACCTGATTTAAAACCCTTTGGCGATTGAAATGATTCCTACGTTTATTTTCAACTCGCTTTGGAGGTCCCGAGTCGGTTGCATGGCTATTTTGGGGGTCCCAGCCAGAAAAGTTTGGGAACCCCTGCTCTAGAGAAAACATGAGGGAATCAATCAAAAAAACACTTTGGGCACAACATACGAGGCCCAGAGAGCCCTGGAGGAAGGTTAGAACCTCTGAAGAGTCCAGTCTGCAGGATATGGGCCCTTTAAGTAGATTTATCTGAACTGCTTTTTAGAAAAATAAGGTGTCAGAGCACTTTAAATGAGGCTAAAGACAAGAGCTGTGAGTTTGTGAAGGCGTTTGGAGTGGAAATGATGAGTGAACGGGCTTTAAGTGTCGCCTTCGTCACAAACTCGTCTGAAGTCGCGTTTGGTTTTGATGAATCCTGTTCTGGAGCTGGTCTCGTTTATCAGAAGAAAGTACGAGCGTCAAAGCCCCGTCCGGCCCGTTTCCTCCCTCTGGCCTCGCGGTTACAGTAAGTCCTGGTCCTGGTCCAGGTTCAGTCCTGGCCCGGGTCCAGGTCCAGGTCCAGTATCAGACCAAAGTGAGCCGCTCTGAGCTCAAATCTAAAACACATGCAGCTTCACTCAGTTCATCAGACGGACGGATCAAACACACCAGCTCTGAACTTTGTCCCACTTTGGACCTGACGTAGTCCTGGTCTAGTCCAGTTTTAAGTCCTGCTTTAGTCCTGTTTTAGTCCTGTTTTAGTCCTACTTTAGTCCTGTTTTAGTCCTGTTTTAGTCCTACTTTAGTCCTGTTTTAGTCCTGTTTTAGTCCTGCTTTAGTCCTGCTTTAGTCCTGGTTTAGTCCTGTTTTAGTCCTGTTTTAGTCCTGCTTTAGTCCTGGTCTAGTCCAGTTTTAAGTCCTGCTTTAGTCCTGGTCTAGTCCTGTTTTAGTCCTACTTTAGTCCTGTTTTAGTCCTGTTTTAGTCCTACTTTAGTCCTACTTTAGTCCTGTTTTAGTCCTACTTTAGTCCTGTTTTAGTCCTGTTTTAGTCCTACTTTAGTCCTGTTTTAGTCCTGTTTTAGTCCTGCTTTAGTCCTGCTTTAGTCCTGTTTTAGTCCTGTTTTAGTCCTACTTTAGTCCTGTTTTAGTCCTGTTTTAGTCCTGCTTTAGTCCTACTTTAGTCCTGTTTTAGTCCTGTTTTAGTCCTACTTTAGTCCTGTTTTAGTCCTGTTTTAGTCCTGCTTTAGTCCTGCTTTAGTCCTGGTTTAGTCCTGCTTTAGTCCTGTTTTAGTCCTACTTTAGTCCTGTTTTAGTCCTGTTTTAGTCCTACTTTAGTCCTGTTTTAGTCCTGTTTTAGTCCTGTTTTAGTCCTACTTTAGTCCTGGTCTAGTCCGGTTTAAGTCCTGCTTTAGTCCTGTTTTAGTCCCAAGGTTTTCCTCTGGATTATCCACCACTTTGGCCTCGGTTAAGGCTTGGTTTTAGGTTTTTAAACTTCATTTAGTCTTTTTTAGTCGTATTCAGTGTTTAATCCTGGATTGGTTCTTGTTCAGTCCTGGTTCAGTTCTGATTTAGACTTTCTTTAGTCCTGCTTTAGTACCGGTCTAGTCCTGTTTTAGTCCTGTTTTAGTCCTACTTTAGTCCTGTTTTAGTCCTGGTTTAGTCCTGTTTTAGTCCTGCTTTAGTCCTGGTTTAGTCCTGGTTTAATCCTGTTTTAGTCCTGCTTTAGTCCTGTTTTAGTCCTGCTTTAGTCCTGCTTTAGTCCTGCTTTAGTCCTGTTTTAGTCCTGTTTTAGTCCTGGTTTAGTCCTGTTTTAGTCCTGTTTTAGTCCTGTTTTAGTCCTGCTTTAGTCCTGCTTTAGTCCTGGTTTAGTCCTGGTTTAATCCTGTTTTAGTCCTGCTTTAGTCCTGTTTTAGTCCTGCTTTAGTCCTGCTTTAGTCCTGCTTTAGTCCTGGTTTAGTCCTGTTTTGGTCCTGTTTTAGTCCTGTTTTAGTCTTGCTTTAGTCCTGGTTTAGTCCTGGTTTAGTCCTGCTTTAGTCCTGGTTTAGTCCTGGTTTAGTCCTGGTTTAGTCCTGTTTTAGTCCTGTTTTAGTCCTGGTTTAGTCCTGGTTTAGTCCTGTTTTAGTCCTGGTTTAGTCCTGGTTTAGTCCTGGTTTAGTCCTGTTTTAGTCCTGGTTTAGTCCTGTTTTAGTCCTGGTTTAGTCCTGTTTTAGTCCTGTTTTAGTCCTGCTTTAGTCCTGCTTTAGTCCTGTTTTAGTCCTACTTTAGTCCTGTTTTAGTCCTGGTCTAGTCCGGCTTTAAGTCCTGTTTTAGTCCCAAGGTTTTCCTCTGGATTATCCACCACTTTAGCCCCGGTTAAGGATTGGTTTAGGTTCTGTTTTTAAACCTCATTTAGTCTTTTTTAGTCGTATTCAGTGTTTAACCTGGATTGGTTCTTGTTCAAGTCCTGGTTTAGACTTTCTTTAGTCCTGCTTTAGTACCGGTCTAGTCCTGTTTTAGTCTTGTTTTAGTCCTGCTTTAGTTGTGTTTTAGTCCTTTTTTAGTCCTGTTTTAGTCCTACTTTAGTCCTGGTTTAATCCTTCTTTAGTCCTGGTTTAATCCTTCTTTAGTCCTGCTTTAGTCCTGTTTTAGTCCTACTTTAGTCCTGCTTTAGTCCTGTTTTAGTCCTACTTTAGTCCTGCTTTAGTCCTACTTTAGTCCTGTTTTAGTCCTACTTTAGTCCTGTTTTAGTCCTGTTTTAGTCCTACTTTAGTCCTGTTTTAGTCCTACTTTAGTCCTGTTTTAGTCCTGTTTTAGTCCTACTTTAGTCCTGTTTTAGTCCTACTTTAGTCCTGTTTTAGTCCTGTTTTAGGCCTGCTTTAGTCCTTATTTAGTCCTTCTTTAGTCCTGTTTTAGTCCTGTTTTAGTCCTACTTTAGTCCTGTTTTAGTCCTGTTTTAGTCCTACTTTAGTCCTGTTTTAGTCCTGTTTTAGTCCTACTTTAGTCCTGTTTTAGTCCTGTTTTAGTCCTACTTTAGTCCTGTTTTAGTCCTGTTTTAGTCCTACTTTAGTCCTGCTTTAGTCCTGGTTTAGTCCTGCTTTAGTCCTGTTTTAGTCCTACTTTAGTCCTGCTTTAGTCCTGCTTTAGTCCTGCTTTAGTCCTGCTTTAGTCCTGTTTTAGTCCTACTTTAGTCCTGCTTTAGTCCTGCTTTAGTCCTGTTTTAGTCCTTCTTTAGTCCTGCTTTAGTCCTGTTTTAGTCCTGTTTTAGTCCTTCTTTAGTCCTGTTTTAGTCCTACTTTAGTCCTGTTTTAGTCCTGTTTTAGTCCTACTTTAGTCCTGTTTTAGTCCTACTTTAGTCCTGTTTTAGTCCTGTTTTAGTCCTACTTTAGTCCTGTTTTAGTCCTGCTTTAGTCCTGTTTTAGTCCTGTTTTAGTCCTGTTTTAGTCCTGCTTTAGTCCTGCTTTAGTCCTGCTTTAGTCCTGTTTTAGTCCTGTTTTAGTCCTGTTTTAGTCCTGCTTTAGTCCTGTTTTAGTCCTGGTCAAGTCCTGCTTTAGTCCTGCTTTAGTCCTTTTTTAGTCCTTTTTTAGTCCTGCTTTAGTCCTGTTTTAGTCCTGTTTTAGTCCTGTTTTAGTCCCGTTTTAGTCCTGTTTTAGTCCTGTTTTAGTCCCGTTTTAGTCCCGTTTTAGTCCCGTTTTAGTCCTGTTTTAGTCCTGCTTTAGTCTTGTTTTAGTCTTGTTTTAGTCCTGCTTTAGTCCTGCTTTAGTCCTGCTTTAGTCCTGCTTTAGTCCTGCTTTAGTCCTGCTTTAGTCCTGCTTTAGTCCTGCTTTAGTTCTGTTTTAGTACTGGTTTAGTCCTGGTTTAGTCCTGGTTTAGTCCTGCTTTAGTCCTGTTTTAGTCCTGCTTTAGTCCTGCTTTAGTCCTGCTTTAGTCCTGTTTTAGTCCTGGTCCAGTCCCTGGTCTTCAGGACATTCTGTTCATTCTTGGCCTCTGACACAGTCCGTGTGTAGTTCTGGTTCAGTGATAGGACCCGGGCCAAAGGAAACCCCAGAGTCTGGACTTAGACCGGACCGGGGTCTGAGTCTGGACCAGAGGACTTAGACCGGACCGGGGTCTGAGTCTGGACCACAGAGGACTTAGACCGGACCGGGGTCTGAGTCTGGACCACAGAGGACTTAGACCGGACCGGGGTCTGAGTCTGGACCAGTGGGCGAGGCTACCGCGCTCAAATTGAGCCGCCCACTGTAGGCTGCCATGTTTGCAATCTGCTGCTGACCACTAGGGGCTGCTGTGGAAGTAGAATTATTCAATACAAGTCAATGGGGAGTTAGACGTCTCAAAACCTACTTTAGAGCCTGAGGCTTTGGTCTCAAACGTTAGCTTACGGCTCTGTGACGTTAGCTCACGGCTCTGTGACAACGCTGAGGGGGGTGAATTTTTTTGAACCAGGCTGGTTTAGCCGCTGGGATTTTTTAAAGTTCTTGAATATCTAATGAGGAAGGCGGGCTTTACGCGCCGGAAATGTCAGGGCGCAGCCAAACACCTACGAGTGGGCGGTAACTATAGAGGCAACGACGGCAGTACGTCAGCAAAAGGCCGCCCCAAAGTCGCCCTCCCCCCGCCTCCCCACCGAGGGGGGAGTGGTGGGGGCTAACCCGCGGCCATTTTGAATTCTCCATGACTGAGCCGCATTATCATGAATGGGGCGGAGCGACGACAGTCTGTCCATTATTTTTTATGTCTATGGTCTGGACCAGAGGACTTAGACCGGACTGGGGTCTGAGTCTGGACCACAGAGGACTTAGACCGGGCCGGGGTCTGAGTCTGGACCAGAGGACTGAACGCCTGCAGGGCTCACAGAGGACTGGACGCCTGCAGGGCCACAGAGGACTGAACGCCTGCAGGGCTCACAGAGGACTGAACGCCTGCGGGGCTCACAGAGGACTGAACGCCTGCGGGGCTCACAGAGGACTGAACGCCTGCAGGGGCCACAGAGGACTGGACGTCTGCAGGGCTCACAGAGGACTGGACGCCTGCAGGGCCACAGAGGACTGAACGCCTGCAGGGCCACAGAGGACTGAACGCCTGCAGGGGCCACAGAGGACTGGACGTCTGCAGGGCTCACAGAGGACTGGACGTCTGCAGGGCTCACAGAGGACTGAACGCCTGCAGGGCCCACAGAGGACTGAACGCCTGCAGGGGCCACAGGGGACATAACGCCTGCAGGGCTCACAGAGGACTGAACGCCTGCGGGGCTCACAGAGGACTGAACGCCTGCGGGGCTCACAGAGGACTGAACGCCTGCGGGGCTCACAGAGGACTGAACGCCTGCAGGGCTCACAGAGGACTGAACGCCTGCAGGGCCACAGAGGACTGAACGCCTGCAGGGGCCACAGAGGACTGAACGCCTGCAGGGCCCGCAGAGGACTGAACGCCTGCAGGGGCCACAGAGGACTGAACGCCTGCAGGGCCACAGAGGCTGACTGAATGCCTGCAGGGCTCACAGAGGACTGAACGACTGCAGGGGGCCACAAAGGACTGAACGCCTGCAGGGGCCTGTCTTGAATGTAAAGCGTGTCTCGTGTGAAAGGACCAGACGCCGTGGATCAATACTTCTTTTCTAAATCCCTGTTGTTACGACACGAAGAGCGACTCCAGATCGATATCGGCTCGTCACACGCAGAAATAATTACATTAAATACAGATATTATTGCACTGAAGGAGCGTTCACGACAGCAGCGAGTCCAAACCATGAACCACAAGGACAATCCACTCTCTGAACAAGAAACAACTGTCGTGCATCAGAAACATTACAGTCTAATATTTAATGTTTATTGTGACTGTGGCAGGTCCCAGTGTTAAACATTATAAAACTTTCTTGACAAACTCTGTTTAACTTAAACGACTCATGAACTAAATCTACAACTGACACAACATTATTAACTGTTTCCGGCTCTGACTCAAACCTGGGAATGACGCACCACTGACGTATTACCCACAATGCACTGGGAGAGTCGTAAAAACAACAGTGACTGAATGAAGCAGAAAGAGCAGCTGTTTAAATGAACTGAGTCCAGATTATGAACCAAACACTTTAAACAAACCGTTAGCAGCAGAGATACTAGCATTAGCCGCTAACCTTAGCTTAAATCTCCGTCAAAAAGATGAATAATCCAGTCCGTTTGATGTTTAACGTGCGATCCATTGTTAATAAAAGTTGTATTATGTTTATTAGTCATAAATGTGTCGGAGGATTTGACCCACACTCATTACAGAAGTTTTATCAGAATTCTGCCGACTTTTTTTTTCTCCCAGACGCCAGAGTCACGTGACCCGCGAGAGAGTATGAGCTGTATCAGTTAACGAGGGGGTCAGAGAGTGAGTGGGACATTCGGACACAGCCAGAGACAATTCACAGTCACACATTTTTCTGACAGTTTAATCCATCGTTCAACAAAATAAAGTCTTATCACGGAATATTTACGTCAGTTCCAACTATTGTATGACGTATGTGGATGTGTTTTGTTTTGTTTACAGCCTGGTTGCTATGGTAACAGCTGGCCCTTGTTTACAGTCTGGTTGCTATGATAACAGCTGGCCCTTGTTTACAGTCTGGTTGCTATGATAACAGCTGGCCCTTGTTTACAGTCTGGTTGCTATGGTAACAGCGGGCCCTTGTTTACAGCCTGGTTGCTATGGTAACAGCTGGCCCTTGTTTACAGCCTGGTTGCTATGGTAACAGTGACCCTTGTTTACAGTCTGGTTGCTATGGTAACAGCTGGCCCTTGTTTACAGTCTGGTTGCTATGGTAACAGCTGGCCCTTGTTTACAGTCTGGTTGCTATGATAACAGCTGGCCCTTGTTTACAGTCTGGTTGCTATGATAACAGCTGGCCCTTGTTTACAGTCTGGTTGCTATGGTAACAGCTGGCCCTTGTTTACAGCCTGGTTGCTATGGTAACAGCTGGCCCTTGTTTACAGTCTGGTTGCTATGGTAACAGCTGGCCCTTGTTTACAGTCTGGTTGCTATGGTAACAGTGACCCTTGTTTACAGTCTGGTTGCTATGATAACAGCTGACCCTTGTTTACAGTCTGGTTGCTATGGTAACAGCGGGCCCTCGTTTACAGTCTGGTTGCTATGGTAACAGTTGGCCCTTGTTTACAGTCTGGTTGCTAGGTAACAGCTGACCCTTGTTTACAGTCTGGTTGCTATGGTAACAGCTGACCCTTGTTTACAGTCTGGTTGCTATGGTAACAGCGGGCCCTCGTTTACAGTCTGGTTGCTATGGTAACAGTTGGCCCTTGTTTACAGTCTGGTTGCTAGGTAACAGCTGACCCTTGTTTACAGTCTGGTTGCTATGGTAACAGCTGACCCTTGTTTACCGTCTGGTTGCTAGGTAACAGCTGGCCCTCGTTTACCGTATGGTTGCTATGGTAACAGCGGGCCCTCATTTACCGTCTGGTTGCTATGGTAACAGCTGGCCCTTGTTTACCGTCTGGTTGCTATGGTAACAGCGGGCGTCTGACTCACCGTGGTAGGTGCGGTTCCACATCCTCCGGGTCACTTCCTGTCCGCTCGGCCTCGGCGCCGCCTCGTGGACCACACCCCCTCGGCTCAGGTCCGGGCCCAGGATCCGGTCCAGTCCATGGATCCGGTCCGGTCTGTGGGTCCGGTTGGGGCCGGTCCGGGCGAGTTCGGTCAGGGACTCGTTCAGAGCGTGAGTGTAGAGCATCAGGCCGTCGTAGAACCCTCCGGCGATTATGTTCATCTGAAAGAGCAGAGTGAGCCTGAAGGTCAGAGGTCGTGAGCCTGAAGGTCAGAGGTCGCGAGCCTGAAGGTCAGAGGTCGTCAGAGGTCGTGAGTCTAAAGGTCAGAGGTCGTGAGCCTGAAGGTCAGAGGTCGTGAGTCTGAAGGTCAGAGGTCGTGAGCCTGAAGGTCAGAGGTCGTGAGCCTGAAGGTCAGAGGTCGTGAGGCTAATGGTCAGAGGTCGTGAGTCTAAAGGTCAGAGGTCGTGAGCCTGAAGGTCAGAGGTCGTGAGTCTGAAGGTCAGAGGTCGTGAGCCTGAAGGTCAGAGGTCGTCAGAGGTCGTGAGCCTGAAGGTCAGAGGTCGTCAGAGGTCGTGAGCCTGAAGGTCAGAGGTCGTGAGCCTGAAGGTCAGAGGTCGTGAGCCTGAAGGTCAGAGGTCGTCAGAGGTCGTGAGCCTGAAGGTCAGAGGTCGTGAGCCTGAAGGTCAGAGGTCGTCAGAGGTCGTGAGCCTGAAGGTCAGAGGTCGTGAGCCTGAAGGTCAGAGGTCGTGAGCCTGAAGGTCAGAGGTCAGGCTCGCTCTGACCCACAGCAGCTCGTTATGAACGGGACGTTATTTATTCATTTCTATTCAGTACATTTTTGTATGTTGGTGTTTCTTAAAAAGGTCTGATTAGTCCTGTCTGACAGTCCTGGTCCTGGTCCTGGTCCCTCTGGTCCTGGTCCCTCTGGTCCTGGTCCTGGTCCAGTCCTGGTCCGGGTCCAGTCCTTGTCCTGGTCCAGTCCTTGTCCCGGTCCCTCTGGTCCTGGTTCCTCTGGTCCTGGTCCCTCTGGTCCTGGCCCTGGCTCTGGTCCCTCTGGTCCTGGTCCCTCTGGTCCTGGCCCTGGCTCTGGTCCCTCTGGTCCTGGTCCCTCTGGTCCTGGTCCTGGTCCCTCTGGTCCTGGTCCAGTCCTGGTCCGGGTCCAGTCCTTGTCCTGGTCCAGTCCTTGTCCCGGTCCCTCTGGTCCTGGTTCCTCTGGTCCTGGTCCCTCTGGTCCTGGCCCTGGCTCTGGTCCCTCTGGTCCTGGTCCCTCTGGTCCTGGCCCTGGCTCTGGTCCCTCTGGTCCTGGTCCCTCTGGTCCTGGTCCTGGTCCCTCTGGTCCTGGTCCAGTCCAGTTCTGGTCCTGGTCCAGGCCTCACCAGAGTGTCCTCCACGGTGTAGTTGAACATCTCCAGAGCGTCGTTCCTCAGGTTCCTGATGAAGTCTTTGTACTCGGAGTTCTGAGGTTCTCTGTAGGTCACGATCTTCACGTTCTGAAACAAAAAACTAAAACATTCACTTTCATGTCGGAATTTTCAAGATTCCCAACAACGAACGAAAAATGAGTGAAATAGGAGCTGTTAAGCTGCGATTATGAACTAAACACTTTAAACAAACTGTTTGCTGCAGCGTTACTAGCATTAGCCGCTAACCTTAGCTTGAGCTGTGAATAAATCGCAAATCTCCGGCAAAAAGTTTAATAATCCAGTCTGTCTGACGTGTGTCCGGAGGATTTGACCCAAACTCATTACAGAAATCAAGTTTTATCTGAATTTTACCAACTTTTTTTTCTCCCAGACGCCAGAGTCACGTGACCCGCGGCGATGAGGAAGTATGAGCTGTGTCCAAATCGCCCATAGAACTATAATAAAACCTGGAAGATGAACCCAAAATGGCCGCCCTGTTTATCCCTGTGGAGTGAGCTCATTGGTGCATGACCCCAAAAAAGTTTCTTACTTCCGCATTTACTTCCTGATACGGAGGCGGCCATCTTTGTTTTACTTCCTGATACGGAGGCGGCCATCTTTGCTTTACTTCCTGATACAGAGGCGGCCATCTTTGCTTTACTTCCTGATACGGAGGCGGCCATCTTTGTTTTACTTCCTGATACGGAGGCGGCCATCTTTGTTTTACTTCCTGATACGGAGGCGGCCATCTTTGTTCTACTTCCTGATACGGAGGCGGCCATCTTTGTTTTACTTCCTGATACGGAGGCGGCCATCTTTGCTTTACTTCCTGATCTGGAGGCGGCCATCTTTGCTTTAGGGCGCCACGTGACCACAATCCCCATGATGCTTTGAGCGACGTGAACGACCAGCAGCTGCAGGTCTTTGTGTTAGCGTTAGCTTGTGTGATTGTAATTGTGTTCTTCATGTTAGACACACGTGAAGCGTCTGAAATGAAATAAAATACAACTTACAGGTGTCTCTAGTCGAGCCTTTTCCACGAGCTTCTGTTTGTATCGTCCGACGCTCGTTCACGTGACTCACACATGTTTGTGTGACGTCACTTCAGATAAAAACGGTAATTTCTGTGATTTTAGAAACGGTAGAAAAGAACATTTCCTTCTATTTTATTTAAATACTGATAATAATTCAGTCCTGTCTGTGATTATAATGTGACATTTTAGAAAAAGGCTGCAGTACCTCACACGACCACTAATCAATCTGGGACACAGACAGAGGGGGCGGGGCTTATCCAGTTCATTTAATACATCCATGGAAGTAACGCGGAAGTAAAGAACTTTTTTGGGGTCATGCGCCAATGAGCTCAGGCCACAGGGAGGAACAGGGCGCCATCTTGGGTCCATCTTCCAGTTTTAATTATAGTTCTATGGATCAAACCCTCGCTCATCCGTCCCTCCGTCGTGTGAACCCGCTCTGACCTCTGACCTCTGACCCCGAGGAACCTGAAGAACCTGAAGAACCCGAGGAACCGACGACGAGACGACGGACAAACCAAACGCGCCACAGTCAGAGCAGAATGTTGTTTGTGTTCGCAGTTTATCGGTTTATCTTTTGTTGCCAGGTTGTGCTAAATGAAAGGTGATTCATTTGGTCTGAATGTCGATGGGACGTGTCGTTTGGATGAAGCGCTCGCCTGGGTTTGTTGGAGGCGACAGGCGCGGGTTTTAGTGCCGTGTTTGGAGCTGAATATTAGATCAGCGTCGACCGAGCCGCGACCAACGACGACCACAAATCCACTTTACTCTGACGTCACACGAGGACGGAATAAACACAGACCAGGACCAGGACTAAAGCCAGGACCAGGACCAGAGAGACCAGGACCAGGACCAGGACCAGGACCAGGACTAAAGCCAGGACCAGGACCAGAGAGACCAGGACCAGGACAAGAGCCAGGACCAGAGCCAGGACCAACGACGACCACAAATCCACTTTACTCTGACGTCACACGAGGACGGAATAAACACAGACCAGGACCAGGACCAGGACCAGGACCAGGGCCAGGACTAAAGCCAGGACCAGGACCAGGACCAGAGCCAGGACCAGGACCAAGACCAGAGCCAGGACCAGAGCCAGGACCAAGACCAGAGAGACCAGGACCAACGACGACCACAAATCCACTTTACTCTGACGTCACACGAGGACGGAATAAACACAGACCAGGACCAGGACCAGGACCAGGACCAGGGCCAGGACTAAAGCCAGGACCAGGACCAGGACCAGAGCCAGGACCAGGACCAGGACCAAGACCAGGACCAGAGAGACCAGGACCAGGACAAGAGCCAGGACCAGAGCCAGGACCAACGACGACCACAAATCCACTTTACTCTGACGTCACACGAGGACGGAATAAACACAGACCAGGACCAGGACTAAAGCCAGGACCAGGACCAGAGAGACCAGGACCAGGACCAGGACCAGGACCAGGACCAGGACCAGGACTAAAGCCAGGACCAGGACCAGAGAGACCAGGACCAGGACAAGAGCCAGGACCAGAGCCAGGACCAACGACGACCACAAATCCACTTTACTCTGACGTCACACGAGGACGGAATAAACACAGACCAGGACCAGGACCAGGACCAGGACCAGGACCAGGACCAGAGAGACCAGGACCAGGACAAGAGCCAGGACCAGAGCCAGGACCAGAGCCAGGACCAACGACGACCACAAATCCACTTTACTCTGACGTCACACGAGGACGGAATAAACACAGACCAGGACCAGGGCCAGGACCAGGACCAGGACCAGGACCAGAGAGACCAGGACCAGGACAAGAGCCAGGACCAGAGCCAGGACCAACGACGACCACAAATCCACTTTACTCTGACGTCACACGAGGACGGAATAAACACAGACCAGGACCAGGACCAGGACCAGGACCAGAGAGACCAGGACCAGGACAAGAGCCAGGACCAGAGCCAGGACCAACGACGACCACAAATCCACTTTACTCTGACGTCACACGAGGACGGAATAAACACAGACCAGGACCAGGGCCAGGACCAGGACCAGGACCAGGACCAGAGAGACCAGGACCAGGACAAGAGCCAGGACCAGAGCCAGGACCAACGACGACCACAAATCCACTTTACTCTGACGTCACACGAGGACGGAATAAACACAGACCAGGACCAGGACCAGGACCAGGGTCAGGACCAGAGCCAGAGCCAGGACCAGGACTAAAGCCAGGACCAGGACCAGGGCCAGGACCAGAGACCAGAGACCAGAGACCAGAGACCAGGACCAGGGCCAGGACTAGAGCCAGGACCAGGACCAGAGCCAGGACCAGGACCAGAGCCAGGACCAGAGACCAGAGACCAGAGACCAGAGACCAGAGACCAGAGACCAGAGACCAGGGGCCAGGACCAGGACCAGGACCAGGAGCAGGGCCAGGGCTAGAGCCAGGACCAGGACCAGAGAGACCAGGACCAGGACAAGAGCCAGGACCAGAGCCAGGACCAACGACGACCACAAATCCACTTTACTCTGACGTCACACGAGGACGGAATAAACACAGACCAGGACCAGGACTAAAGCCAGGACCAGGACCAGAGAGACCAGGACCAGGACCAGGACCAGGACCAGGACTAAAGCCAGGACCAGGACCAGGACCAGGACCAGGACCAGGACCAGGACCAGAGAGACCAGGACCAGGACAAGAGCCAGGACCAGAGCCAGGACCAACGACGACCACAAATCCACTTTACTCTGACGTCACACGAGGACGGAATAAACACAGACCAGGACCAGGGCCAGGGCCAGGACCAGGACCAGGACCAGGACCAGAGAGACCAGGACCAGGACAAGAGCCAGGACCAGAGCCAGGACCAACGACGACCACAAATCCACTTTACTCTGACGTCACACGAGGACGGAATAAACACAGACCAGGACCAGGACCAGGACCAGGACCAGGACCAGGACCAGGGTCAGGACCAGAGCCAGAGCCAGGACCAGGACTAAAGCCAGGACCAGGACCAGGGCCAGGACCAGAGACCAGAGACCAGGACCAGGGCCAGGACTAGAGCCAGGACCAGGACCAGAGCCAGGACCAGGACCAGAGCCAGGGCCAGGACCAGGACTAAAGCCAGGACCAGGACCAGAGCCAGAGCCAGAGCCAGGACCAGAGACCAGAGACCAGAGACCAGAGACCAGAGACCAGAGACCAGAGACCAGGGGCCAGGACCAGGACCAGGAGCAGGGCCAGGGCTAGAGCCAGGACCAGGACTAGAGAGACCAGGACCAGGACTAAAGCCAGGACCAGAGCCAGGACCAGGATGATTTATCTATGTATTATTTATACACACATATCAGTCTGGTGGCCCCGCCCTCCTCGAGCCTCGAGTCGACTCCAAAATGTACCGAGCATCAGATTTGTTTATTTTAGTGACACAAGCGGCGTCACTGTCTGTGGGCGTCACTCTGTGGGCGTCACTGTCTGTGGGCGTCACTGTCTGTGGGCGTCACTGTCTGTGGGCTTCACTGTCTGTGGGCTTCACTGTCTGTGGGCGTCACTGTCTGTGGGCGTCACTCTGTGGGCGTCACTCTGTGGGCGTCACTGTCTGTGGGCGTCACTCTGTGGGCGTCACTCTGTGGGCGTCACTGTCTGTGGGCGTCACTGTCTGTGGGCGTCACTGTCTGTGGGCGTCACTCTGTGGGCGTCACTCTGTGGGCGTCACTGTCTGTGGGCGTCACTGTCTGTGGGCGTCACTGTCTGTGGGCGTCACTGTCTGTGGGCGTCACTGTCTGTGGGCGTCACTGTCTGTGGGCGTCACTGTCTGTGGGCGTCACTGTCTGTGGGCGTCACTCTGTGGGCGTCACTCTGTGGGCGTCACTCTGTGGGCGTCACTGTCTGTGGGCGTCACTGTCTGTGGGCGTCACTGTCTGTGGGCGTCACTCTGTGGGCGTCACTCTGTGGGCGTCACTGTCTGTGGGCGTCACTGTCTGTGGGCGTCACTCTGTGGGCGTCACTGTCTGTGGGCGTCACTCTGTGGGCGTCACTGTCTGTGGGCGTCACTCTCTGTGGGCGTCACTCTCTGTGGGCGTCACTCTCTGTGGGCGTCACTCTCTGTGGGCGTCACTCTCTGTGGGCGTCACTGTCTGTGGGCGTCACTGTCTGTGGGCGTCACTGTCTGTGGGCGTCACTGTCTGTGGGCGTCACTGTCTGTGGGCGTCACTGTCTGTGGGCGTCACTGTCTGTGGGCGTCACTGTCTGTGGGCGTCACTCTGTGGGCGTCACTGTCTGTGGGCGTCACTGTCTGTGGGCGTCACTGTCTGTGGGCGTCACTGTCTGTGGGCGTCACTCTGTGGGCGTCACTGTCTGTGGGCGTCACTGTCTGTGGGCGTCACTGTCTGTGGGCGTCACTGTCTGTGGGCGTCACTGTCTGTGGGCGTCACTGTCTGTGGGCGTCACTGTCTGTGGGCGTCACTGTCTGTGGGCGTCACTCTGTGGGCGTCACTCTGTGGGCGTCGCTCTGTGGGCGTCACTGTCTGTGGGCGTCACTGTCTGTGGGCGTCACTCTGTGGGCGTCACTGTCTGTTGGCGTCACTCTGTGGGCGTCACTGTCTGTGGGCGTCACTGTCTGTGGGCGTCACTGTCTGTGGGCGTCACTGTCTGTGGGCGTCACTGTCTGTGGGCGTCACTGTCTGTGGGCGTCACTGTCTGTGGGCGTCACTGTCTGTGGGCGTCACTGTCTGTGGGCGTCACTCTGTGGGCGTCACTGTCTGTGGGCGTGGCTCTGGAGCGGCAGAAGGAGCAGAGTCGGCTACAACACCAGGTTTTTCTCAAAGGCTGTGTGTGAATGTCCCACTCTCTCTTCTCCTCTCACCCCTCGGTCCCTCCACAGTCCTGTCCTGTTCAGTGACTAAATACTGCCCTCAGTCCTGGAGCGATTTGGACTCAGCTCATACTTTCTCTTCGCCGCGGGTCACATGACTCTGGCGTCTTGGAGAAAAAAAAAGACGTCAAAACTCGGATAAAAATTGATTTCTGTAATGAATGTGAGTCAAATCGGCCTGACACATATTTATGACTAATAAACATCATACAAGTTTTATTAACCATGGATCGCACGTGAAACCTTCACAGCTCAAGCTAAGGTTAGCGGCTAACGCCAGCAACACTAACGGTTTGTTTAAAGTGTTTTGTTCATAATCTCGGCAGTTCGTTTAAACAGCTCTTTCTGCTTCATTCAGTTCGCTGTAGTTTTTCCGACTCTCACAATCTATTGTGGTCAATATTGACCTCTAGTAACCAGCGCTGGACACTACTTTTCAAGATGCATTGTGGGAAATTTTGAGTGATCTGTTGGACATTCGGACACCACTGGCGTGACCCCTGTACAGGATACACTCTGATTGGTTTACTTCGCTTCCTGTTTGCTCGGGTTTGCTCCGCCCACGAAATCAAATTAACTCAAACGCCGACCAGACTCATCCGCCGGTGCAAGAGGCTGGGTTTTTCCAGGCAACTTAATTTGGCCAATGGACCTTATTTTTTCAATATATTCAATAGTTTCAAAATCAATGGCGTCCTCGTCTCTTTACCTGAAAGAGTCCTTGGCGTCCTCGTCTCTTTACCTGGAAGGCCTCCTTGGCGTCCTCGTCTCTTTACCTGGAAGGCCTCCTTGGCGTCCTCGTCTCTTTACCTGGAAGGCCTCCTTGGCGTCCTCGTCTCTTTACCTGGAAGGCCTCCTTGGCGTCCTCGTCTCTTTACCTGGAAGGCCTCCTTGGCGTCCTCGTCTCTTTACCTGGAAGGCCTCCTTGGTGTCCTCGTCTCTTTACCTGAAAGGCCTCCTTGGCGTCCTCGTCTCTTTACCTGGAAGGCCTCCTTGGCGTCCTCGTCTCTTTACCTGGAAGGCCTCCTTGGTGTCCTTGTCTCTTTACCTGAAAGAGTCCTTGGCGTCCTCGTCTCTTTACCTGGAAGGCCTCCTTGGCGATGGCGTCCTTGTCTCTTTACCTGGAAGGCCTCCTTGGTGTCCTCGTCTCTTTACCTGAAAGGCCTCCTTGGCGTCCTCGTCTCTTTACCTGGAAGGCCTCCTTGGCGTCCTCGTCTCTTTACCTGGAAGGCCTCCTTGGCGTCCTCGTCTCTTTACCTGAAAGGCCTCCTTGGCGTCCTCGTCTCTTTACCTGAAAGGCCTCCTTGGCGTCCTCGTCTCTTTACCTGGAAGGCCTCCTTGGCGTCCTCGTCTCTTTACCTGGAAGGCCTCCTTGGCGTCCTCGTCTCTTTACCTGGAAGGCCTCCTTGGTGTCCTCGTCTCTTTACCTGAAAGGCCTCCTTGGCGTCCTCGTCTCTTTACCTGGAAGGCCTCCTTGGCGTCCTCGTCTCTTTACCTGGAAGGCCTCCTTGGTGTCCTTGTCTCTTTACCTGAAAGAGTCCTTGGCGTCCTCGTCTCTTTACCTGGAAGGCCTCCTTGGCGATGGCGTCGTCGTCGTCTCCTCGAGCCCACGGCGTCTTGGCCTCAGAGTTCAGACTGTCCCCGAACACGTCGATGTAGAAGAAGACGTATTGCTCGTGGGCGAGGTCGGCCGAGCGGAATTCAACCATCAGCTTCCTGAAGACGTCGGGCTGGCAGCAGACGAACATCACTGAGGGACACAGTCACAGCTGAGTCAGGCGGCAGTGAGTGAGAGTCACAGTCATCGTGAAGTGAAGAGGATTCAGTTTGTGTTTAATGTTAGCGTCAGGACCGCCCCTGTCTAACACAGAAGAGCCGCAGGTGCAGGGTTTGGATACGTGGACCATAAAGAACAGTAACAGTAAAACACAGAGAAGTGAAGGACAGGGGGCGCTCTGGAGCAGTGAGCCGTACCACTTTATAATAACTACATCTTATTTAGCCTCAATAAAGCATTAACAAAGACTTAATCCTGTCCAGGACAAAAATAAACAGGTTTGATTTGATTTTGTGAAGCGTATTTTTTAGTTTCATTTGTTCAGACACAGATACTTTTCTAAAATCAGAAGAAAACACGATCTGATCAGGAAAAGTCGGCTTCAAGCTGCAATGAATCAGTGACAAAACTCTGCAGAGTGTGATTTGTTCTTCTGTAATTTAAAGATTATAATAAAGCATTACACGTAAAGAGCGCTCAAAGACGCTTATCCTTATTATCCTCTTTTATATCCTTATTATCCCATGAATAAATGCAGAACAAACAGTGAAATAAAACCAATTTAACTCTTTCGTCGTGTCTTTGCTCTGATGTAATGCACTCGGTGTTTAAAGCGCCCCCTACAGGTCGGACGACTCATTTGACAAAAACGCAGTTAAAATCAGTATATTACAAATTTTGCTAAAATACTTCGCACATTTTATCACGGTTTAGCCATTTTTTTGTTTTTTTGTTTTACTTCCTGGTTGTAAATGATGACGTCAAACTAGGAAATTACCATAGCAACCTCTCTGTACACACGGCCAAAACTCATTCAGTGTCACGGATTTTTTTATTTTACAAATATAAATACACGCAAATGTTTTTATTTTGTTCATATATATTTTGATCAAAAATAGTCCTTTATTTTGTGTAAATTATGATTAAACTTAGTCTCCACCGTGTGATGTCATCGGTTTGTTCACTTCCTGTCATTTTCAACATATTTGTCCACTTTTCTCCTCAAACGGCTTCTGATTGGTGCAAAACTAAAATGTTTATGTACAACTGGTATTAATACAAATAAAGTCAAAATTAGAAAATCATAAAAACTTTAAATACTAAATATTTCAGTGATTGGACCAAAGAATCAAATATGTTACAAAATACATTTGAATACAGAATTACTGAATACAAAATAAAAAATAAATAAATAAAACTACCACTAAATAAATGTTTTCCTCGTCACTGCTCAGGCTCAGGGGACGTTTTCTGAAGTGGTGACTGTATCAGGGTCAAACTGAGCGTCCGACGTTTACGAACGGCGTCTGTGGAGAAGGTGACTCCGGATCATAGAACTATAATAAAACCTGGAAGATGAATCCAAGATGGCCGCCCTGTTCCTCCTGTGGCCTGAGCTCATTGGTGCATGACCCCAAAAAAATGTCTTACTTCCGCATTTACTTCCTGATACGGAGGCGGCCATCTTTGCTTTACTTCCTGATACGGAGGCGGCCATCTTTGCTTTAGGGCACCACGTGACCACAATCCCCCATGATGCTTTGAGCAACGTGAGCGACCAGCAGCTGCAGGTCTTTGTGTTAGCGTTAGCTTGTGTGATTGTAATTGTGTTCTTCATGTTAGACACACGTGAAGCGTCTGAAATGAAATCAAATACAACTTACAGGTGTCTCTAGTCGAGCCTTTTCCACGAGCTTCTGTTTGTATCTGACACTCGTTCATGTGACTCACACATGTTTGTGTGACGTCACTTCAGATAAAAACGGTAATTTCTGTGATTTTAGAAACGGTAGAAAAGAACATTTCCTTCTATTTTATTTAAATACTGATAATAATTCAGTCCTGTCTGTGATTATAATGTGACATTTTAGAAAAAGGCTGCAGTACCTCACACGACCACTAATCAACCTGGGACAGAGGGGCGGGGCTTATCCAGTTCATTTAATACATCCATGCTCCGGACACCTAGAGGAGCGCTGCTTTACCACCTGATGATGTCACCAGGTGGAGCAGACAGCTGTGGGCTCTAAAACCGTCGAAACACCAACGACAGAAAACATAACTCCAGAACCTTCTTGAGAGGGAAACAGTGGGCGAGGCTACCGCGCTCAAATTGAGCCGCCCACTGTAGGCTGCCATGTTTGCAATCTGCTGCTGACCACTAGGGGCCGCTGCGGAAGTAGAATTATTCAATGCAAGTCAATGGGGAGTTAGACGTCTCAAAACCTACTTTAGAGCCTGAGGCTCAGAATACGGCTTTGGTCTCAAACGTTAGCTTACGGCTCTGGGACAACGCTGAGGGGGGTGAATTTTTTTGAACCAGGCTGGTTTAGCCTGTGATTTTTTAAAGTTCTTGAATATCTAATGAGGAAGGCGGGCTTTACGCGCCGGAAATGTCCGGGCACAGCCATTCACCTACGAGTGGGCGGTAACCATAGAGGCCACGACGGCAGTACGTCAGCAAAAGGCCGCCCCAAAGTCGCCCTCTCCCCGCCTCCCCACCGAGGGGGGAGTGGTGGGGGCTAACCCGCGGCCATTTTGAATTCTCCATGACTGAGCCGCATTTTCATGAATGGGGCGGAGCGACGACAGTCTGTCCATTATTTTTTATGTCTATGGGCGGAAACGACATCGGAACTTAAAGCCCCAGTGCGTAACATTTCCCCAGGTTCAGAGGAGAGCAAAGGATGTGTCTCAGTGTGCGGCTGATGAAGCGTCTGGGGAGGGACAGGAAGTGGCCGCGGCAGACAGGAAGCGGCGGTCGTTAGCCTCCTGCGGCGCGCTAACATCAGGCTAAAACACTAACGCGCTAACGGATCCGGCGCGACTGATTAGCGCTGATGAACCTTCAGAGAGTCGTCACTAATGTTTGTGTTTGAGTTTAAACCAACAGCAAGGAAGAGGGACAAAAGAGAGACAAAAGAGGACAAAAAGAGGACCAAAGAGGACGAAAGAGGACAAAACTGGACAAAAAGAGGACAAAAGAGGACAAAAGAGGACGAAAGAGGACGAAAGAGAGACAAAAGAGGACAAAAGAGAGACAAAAGAGGACAAAAGAGAGACAAAAGAGGACAAAAAGAGGACAAAAGAGGACGAAAGAGGACAAAAGAGGACGAAAGAGAGACAAAAGAGGACAAAAGAGAGACAAAAGAGGACAAAAGAGGACGAAAGAGGACGAAAGAGAGACAAAAGAGGACAAAAGAGAGACAAAAGAGGACAAAAAGAGGACAAAAGAGGACGAAAGAGGACGAAAGAGAGACAAAAGAGGACAAAAGAGAGACAAAAGAGGACAAAAGAGGACAAAAGAGGACGAAAGAGAGACAAAAGAGGACAAAAGAGAGATAAAAGAGGACAAAAGAGGACAAAAGAGAGACAAAAGAGGACAAAAGAGGGACAAAAGAGGACGAAACAGGACAAAAGAGGACGAAAGAGGACAAAAGAGGGACAAAAGAGGACAAAACTGGACAAAAAGAGGACAAAAGAGGACAAAAGAGGACGAGAGAGGACAAAAGAGGACGAGAGAGGACAAAAGAGGACGAAAGAGAGACAAAAGAGGACAAAAGAGAGATAAAAGAGGACAAAAGAGGACAAAAGAGAGACAAAAGAGAGACAAAAGAGGACAAAAGAGGGACAAAAGAGGACGAAACAGGACAAAAGAGGACGAAAGAGGACGAAACTGGACAAAAAGAGGACAAAAGAGGACAAAAGAGGACGAAAGAGGACGAAAGAGAGACAAAAGAGGACAAAAGAGAGACAAAAGAGGACAAAAGAGAGACAAAAGAGGACAAAAAGAGGACAAAAGAGGACGAAAGAGGACAAAAGAGGACGAAAGAGAGACAAAAGAGGACAAAAGAGAGACAAAAGAGAGACAAAAGAGGACAAAAGAGGACGAAAGAGGACGAAAGAGAGACAAAAGAGGACAAAAGAGAGACAAAAGAGGACAAAAAGAGGACAAAAAGAGGACGAAAGAGGACGAAAGAGAGACAAAAGAGGACAAAAGAGAGACAAAAGAGGACAAAAAGAGGACAAAAGAGGACGAAAAGAGAGACAAAAGAGGACAAAGAGAGATAAAAAGAGGACAAAAAGAGGACAAAGAGAGAGACAAAAGAGGGACAAAAAGAGGGACAAAGAGGGACGAAACAGGACAAAAGAGGACGAAGAAGAGGACAAAGAGAGGGACAAAGAGGACAAAACTGGACAAAAAGAGGACAAAAGAGGACAAAAGAGGACGAGAGAGGACAAAAGAGGACGAGAGAGGACAAAAGAGGACGAAAGAGAGACAAAAGAGGACAAAAGAGAGATAAAAGAGGACAAAAGAGGACAAAAGAGAGACAAAAGAGAGACAAAAGAGGACAAAAGAGGGACAAAAGAGGACGAAACAGGACAAAAGAGGACGAAAGAGGACGAAAGAGGACAAAAGAGGGACAAAAGAGGACAAAACTGGACAAAAAGAGGACAAAAGAGGACGAGAGAGGACGAAAGAGGACAAAAGAGGACGAAAGAGAGACAAAAGAGGACAAAAGAGAGACAAAAGAGGACAAAAAGAGGACAAAAGAGGACGAAAGAGGACAAAAGAGGACGAAAGAGGACAAAAGAGAGACAAAAGAGAGACAAAAGAGGACAAAAGAGGACGAAAGAGGACAAAAGAGGACGAAAGAGGACGAAAGAGGACAAAAGAGGATGAAACAGGACAAAAGAGGACGAAAGAGGACAAAACAGGACAAAAGAGGACAAATCAGGACAAAACAGGACAGAACAGGACAAATCAGGACAAAACAAACGGAACTAAACAGGACAAAACAGGCCCTCCAAGGGACACAATCCGGCCTTCAACCATCTGCCAAAAATATAGAAAATGTATTATCTGTTGTTATTGGTTTAGTCCTGGTTTAGCCCTGGTTTAGCCCTGGTTTAGCCCTGGTTTAGTCCTGGTTTAGTCCTGGTTTAGTCCTGGTTTAGTCCTGGTTTAGTCCTGGTTTAGTCCTGGTTTAGTCCTGGTTCAGTCCTGGTTCAGTCCTGGTTCAGTCTTGGTTCAGTCCTGGTTTAGTCCTGGTTCAGTCCTGGTTCAGTCCTGGTTCAGTCCTGGTTCAGTCCTGGTTCAGTCCTGGTTCAGTCCTGGTTCAGTCCTGGTTCAGTCCTGGTTCAGTCCTGGTTTAGTCCTGGTTTAGTCCTGGTTCAGTCCTGGTTCAGTCCTGGTTCAGTCCTGGTTCAGTCCTAGTTTAGACCTGGTTTAGACCTGGTTTAGACCTGGTTCAGTCCTGGTTCAGTCCTGGTTTAGTCCTGGTTTAGTCCTGGTTTAGTCCTGGTTCAGTCCCGGTTTAGTCCTGGTTTAGTCCTGGTTTAGTCCTGGTTTAGTCCTGGTTTAGTCCTGGTTCAGTCCCGCTTTAGTCCTGGTTTAGTCCTGGTTTAGTCCTGGTTCAGTCCCGGTTTAGTCCTGGTTTAGTCCTAGTTTAGTCCTGGTTTCAGCTGTGAAAGTCCAGTGGAGTTTAACACGAGACGTTTGTCGCTGCAGGACGTCCTGACGACGAGAAACGTGAGCAGACACTTCCTCTGAGAACCATAAAGAATCAATACTGACGCCCCACTCAGAGAAGAAGAAGAGAGGAGAGGGGGAGAGAAGAGGGGGGAGAGAAGGGAGAGAGGAGAGGAGAGAGGGAGAGGAGAGAGGGAGAGAGGAGAGGTGAGGAGGGAGAGGAGAGAGGAGAGAGGAGAGGGAGGAGGAGAGGGAGAGAGGAGAGAGGAGAGAGAGAGAGGAGAGGAGAGGGAGGGAGAGGAGAGAGGAGAGAGAGAGGGGAGAGAAGAGAGAGGGGAGAGGAGAGGGGAGAGGAGAGAGAGGCGAGAGGAGAGGGGAGAGGAGAGAGAAGAGAGAGAAGAGAGGAGAGAGGAGAGAGAGAGAGGAGAGAGAGAGAGGAGAGAGAGGAGAGAGGAGAGAGAGAGGAGAGGGAGAGAGAGGAGAGGGAGAGGAGAGGGGGGGAGAGAGGAGAGAGAGAGAGAGAGAGAGGGAGAGGAGAAGAGAGGGGAGAGGAGAGGAGAAGAGAGAGGAGAGAGGGGAGAGGGAGAGGGGGGGAGAGGAGAGGGGGAGAGAGGAGAGGGAGAGAAGGGAGAGAGGAGAGGAGAGAGGGAGAGGAGAGAGGGAGAGAGGAGAGGTGAGGAGGGGGGAGAGGGAGAGAGGAGAGAGAGGAGAGAGGAGAGAGGAGAGGAGAGGAGAGAGGAGAGAGGAGAGAGAGAGAGAGAGAGAGAGAGAGGAGAGAGAGGGAGAGAGGGGGGAGAGAGGGGAGAGGAGAGAGAGGAGAGGAGAGGAGAGGGAGAGGAGAGAGAGAGAGAGGAGAGAGAGGGGGGAGAGGAGAGGGGGGCAGAGGGAGAGAGAGGAGAGGGGGAGAGGACAAGAGAGAGGGGGAGAGGAGAGGAGAAGAAGAGAGGAGGGGGGAGAGGAGAGAGTGAGGAGAAGATGGGGGGGCAGTCACAGCCAGCAGGGGGCGCTGTGGAGTTCAGCACGACTCAGTTTAATGAGGATCTTGCCATCTTCACCCCATCATTCAACTCCTCCTTAAGTCCCCCCCCTCTCGCCCCCTCTCCCCCTCTCTCTCTCCCCCTCTCCCTCTCTCTTCTCTCCCCCTCTCTCCTCTCTCTCCCCTCTCTCTCTCTCTCTCTCCCTCCCCTCTCCTCTCTCTCCCCTCTCTCTCCCTCCCTCTCTCTCTCCTCTCTCTCTCTCTCTCTCCCTCTCCTCCCCTCTCTCCCTCTCCTCTCTCTCTCCCTCTCTCCCCCTCTCTCCTCTCTCTCCCCCTCCCCTCTCTCCCCCTCTCTCTCCCCTCCCCTCTCTCCTCTCTCTCCCCCTCCCCTCTCTCTCTCCCCTCTCTCCTCTCTCTCCCCCTCCCCTCTCTCTCCCCTCTCTCTCCCTCCCTCCCCTCTCTCTCTCCTCTCTCTCCTCTCTCTCTCCCTCTCCTCCCTCTCTCCTCTCTCTCTCTCTCCCTCTCTCCCCTCTCTCCCCTTCTCTTCCCCCCCTCTCCCTCTCTCCTCTCCCCCTCTCCTGTCAGGACATGTTCAGTGCGTGACAGGGTCGTGCTGGGAGCCTGTCGCTCTCACACTGTGACATCATCAGGAGCGACGGCTCTGTTTAAAGTGTTTTATTGTCGTTCCATTTCTCTGTTCTGGTTTAAACATGATGTGAATGAGCAGAAGTCCAGGTCCGAGTCCAGGTCTGAGTCCTGGTCCGAGTCCTGGTCCGAGTCCAGGTCCAGGTCTGAGTGAGTCCAGACTAACGAGCGTCAGACTGAAAAGCTTAATTAAACTCTCTGTAACACCAGAAGAAGAAGCTCATTAAACCAGGACTAAACCAGGTCTGAACCAGGTCTGAACCAGGTCTAAACCAGGTCTAAACCAGGACTAAACCAGGTCTGAACCAGGACTAAACCAGGTCTAAACCAGGACTAAACCAGGTCTGAACCAGGACTAAACCAGGTCTGAACCAGGACTAAACCAGGACTAAACCAGGACTACACCAGGTCTAAACTGGGTCTGAACCGGGTCTGAACCAGGACTAAACCAGGACTAAACCAGGTCTAAACCAGGACTAAACCAGGTCTGAACCAGGACTAAACCAGGTCTAAACCAGGACTAAACCAGGTCTGAACCAGGACTAAACCAGGTCTGAACCAGGACTAAACCAGGACTAAACCAGGACTACACCAGGTCTAAACTGGGTCTGAACCGGGTCTGAACCAGGACTAAACCAGGACTAAACCAGGTCTAAACCAGGACTAAACCAGGTCTGAACCAGGACTAAACCAGGACTAAACCAGGACTCAACCAGGACTGAACCAGGTCTAAACCAGGACTAAACCAGGACTAAACCAGGTCTGAATCAGGTCTGAACCAGGTCTAAACCAGGTCTAAACCAGGTCTAAACCAGGTCTAAACCAGGTCTAAACCAGGTCTAAACCAGGTCTAAACCAGGACTAAACCAGGTCTAAACCAGGTCTAAACCAGGACTGAACCAGGTCTGAACCAGGTCTAAACCAGGACTAAACCAGGACTAAACCAGGTCTAAACCAGGTCTAAACCAGGACTGAACCAGGACTAAACCAGGTCTAAACCAGGACTAAACCAGGTCTAAACCAGGACTAAACCAGGTCTAAACCAGGACTGAACCAGGTCTGAACCAGGACTAAACCAGGACTAAACCAGGTCTAAACCAGGTCTGAGCTTTGAACATGTGACTTTGTGATTCTTTTCGCTCACGTGAGGGTTTTATTTGGGTCCAAACCGGGGCTTGACTTTTTCATTTAAATGCCAGAAAAACTAGGTTTTGTCCCATTTTCTGTCGTTATTATTTAAAAACACAAACGTCACGGTGAGTTTTTAGATTTGACGAGGAACAAAAAGGGATTGATTTTTGGATTTGAATTGACACAAAGAGCCGGCGCTGCCTTCAGGCGCAGCTCGTACATTGTGCCTCGCGGTGCGTTCAAAGAGCCTCGTGTCGATAAACGGTTCAGATCCAGCGCCGCATCGATCCAAAAGCACGAGCAGAAAAGTCACAAAACAAACCGACGTGAAGCGCTTTTTATGGTTCAGATTCAGAACAAACGCCGTGAAAGGAGTCGATGGGACGGAAAAGGAGGCAAAAAAGAGCAGAAAAATCACTTCAAACACTCGTCCTTTTCAGTGGTTTTAGTCGCACACGACACACTCCACGTCCTGATGCTGGAGCTTCATTTAAATAAAGTGAAGACAATAACGTGTCGTTCTGAGAATCCACTTTAAAACGACAAACGAAACACATTTACATTAAACACATTTACATTAAACACATCACAGGGAACGGGTTTGTCTCTGTTTTTGTTATGTTTCTTTGTGTTTTATCTGTTTTCTCAGTGCTCGCTCCTTGTTTTCTCTGTGTTTTCTCTGTGCTCTCTCCTTGTTTTCTCTGTGTTTTCTCAGTGCTCTCTCCTTGTTTTCTCTGTGTTTTCTCTGTTTTCTCCGTGTTTTCTCTGTGTTTTCTCTGTTTTCTCTGTGTTTTCTCTGTGCTCTCTCCTTGTTTTCTCTGTGTTTTCTCTGTGTTTTCTCTGTGTTTTCTCTGTGTTTTCTCTGTGTTTTCTCAGTGCTCGCTCCTTGTTTTCTCTGTGTTTTCTCTGTGCTCTCTCCTTGTTTTCTCTGTGTTTTCTCAGTGCTCTCTCCTTGTTTTCTCTGTGTTTTCTCTGTTTTCTCCGTGTTTTCTCTGTGTTTTCTCTGTTTTCTCTGTGTTTTCTCTGTGCTCGCTCCTTGTTTTCTCTGTGTTTTCTCAGTGTTTTCTCCTTGTTTTCTCTGTGTTTTCTCTGTGTTTTCTCTGTGTTTTCTCTGTGCTCTCTCCTTGTTTTCTCTGTGTTTTCTCTGTGTTTTCTCTGTGTTTTCTCAGTGCTCTCTCCTTGTTTTCTCTGTGTTTTCTCAGTGCTCTCTCCTTGTTTTCTCTGTGTTTTCTCAGTGCTCTCTCCTTGTTTTCTCTGTGTTTTCTCAGTGTTTTCTCCTTGTTTTCTCTGTGTTTTCTCTGTGTTTTCTCTGTGCTCTCTCCTTGTTTTCTCTGTGTTTTCTCTGTGCTCTCTCCTTGTTTTCTCTGTGTTTTCTCTGTGTTTTCTCTGTGTTTTCTCAGTGCTCTCTCCGTGTTTTCTCAGTGCTCTCTCTTTGTTTTCTCAGTGTTTTCTCCTTGTTTTCTCTGTGTTTTCTCTGTGTTTTCTCTGTGCTCTCTCCTTGTTTTCTCTGTGTTTTCTCTGTGCTCTCTCCTTGTTTTCTCTGTGTTTTCTCTGTGCTCTCTCCTTGTTTTCTCTGTGTTTTCTCAGTGCTCTCTCCTTGTTTTCTCTGTGTTTTCTCTGTTTTCTCAGTGTTTTCTCTGTGTTTTCTTTGTGTTTTCTCAGTGCTCTCTCCTTGTTTTCTCAATGTTTTCTCTGTTTTCTCAGTGTTTTCTCTGTGTTTTCTCAGTGCTCTCTCCTTGTTTTCTCTGTGTTTTCTCTGTGTTTTCTCTGTGTTTTCTCTGTGTTTTCTCAGTGCTCTCTCCTTGTTTTCTCTGTGTTTTCTCTGTGTTTTCTCTGTGTTTTCTCTGTGTTTTCTCTGTGCTCTATCCTTGTTTTCTCTGTGTTTTCTCTGTGCTCTATCCTTGTTTTCTCTGTGTTTTCTCTGTTTTCTCTGTGTTTTCTCAGTGCTCTCTCCGTGTTTTCTCTGTGTTTTCTCTGTGCTCTCTCCTTGTTTTCTCTGTGTTTTCTCTGTGTTTTCTCTGTTTTCTCAGTGTTTTCTCAGTGTTTTCTCAGTGTTTTCTCTGTGTTTTCTCAGTGCTCTCTCCTTGTTTTCTCTGTGTTTTCTCTGTGTTTTCTCTGTGTTTTCTCTGTGTTTTCTCTGTGTTTTCTCTGTGTTTTCTCTGTGCTCTATCCTTGTTTTCTCTGTGTTTTCTCTGTTTTCTCTGTGTTTTCTCTGTGCTCTCTCCGTGTTTTCTCTGTGTTTTCTCAGTGTTTTCTCTGTGCTCTCTCCTTGTTTTCTCTGTGTTTTCTCAGTGCTCTCTCTTTGTTTTCTCAGTGTTTTCTCTGTGTTTTCTCTGTGCTCTCTCCTTGTTTTCTCTGTGTTTTCTCAGTGCTCTCTCCTTGTTTTCTCTGTGTTTTCTCTGTGCTCTCTCCTTGTTTTCTCTGTGTTTTCTCTGTGTTTTCTCTGTTTTCTCTCCATGTTTTCTCTGTGTTTTCTCTGTGTTTTCTCTGTGTTTTCTCTGTGTTTTCTCTGTGTTTTCTCTGTGTTTTCTCTGTGCTCTATCCTTGTTTTCTCAGTGTTTTCTCTGTGTTTTCTCTGTGTTTTCTCTGTGTTTTCTCAGTGCTCTCTCCTTGTTTTCTCTGTGTTTTCTCTGTGTTTTCTCTGTGTTTTCTCTGTGTTTTCTCTGTGCTCTATCCTTGTTTTCTCTGTGTTTTCTCTGTGTTTTCTCTGTGCTCTATCCTTGTTTTCTCTGTGTTTTCTCTGTGTTTTCTCAGTGCTCTCTCCATGTTTTCTCTGTTTTCTCAGTGCTCTCTCCGTGTTTTCTCTGTGTTTTCTCTGTGCTCTCTCCATGTTTTCTCTGTGTTTTCTCAGTGCTCTCTCCTTGTTTTCTCAGTGTTTTCTCTGTGTTTTCTCTGTGCTCTCTCCTTGTTTTCTCTGTGTATTCTCAGTGCTCTCTCCTTGTTTTCTCTGTGTTTTCTCAGTGCTCTCTCCTTGTTTTCTCTGTGTTTTCTCTGTGCTCTCTCCTTGTTTTCTCTGTGTTTTCTCTGTGTTTTCTCTGTTTTCTCTCCATGTTTTCTCTGTGTTTTCTCTGTGTTTTCTCTGTGTTTTCTCAGTGTTTTCTCAGTGTTTTCTCTGTGCTCTCTCCTTGTTTTCTCTGTGTTTTCTCTGTGTTTTCTCTGTGCTCTCCTTGTTTTCTCTGTGTTTTCTCTGTGTTTTCTCAGTGCTCTCTCCTTGTTTTCTCTGTGTTTTCTCTGTGCTCTCTCCATGTCTTCTCTGTGTTTTCTCTGTTTTCTCTGTGTTTTCTCAGTGCTCTCTCCTTGTTTTCTCTGTGTTTTCTCTGTGCTCTCTCCTTGTTTTCTCTGTGTTTTCTCTGTGCTCTCTCCTTGTTTTCTCTTTGTTTTCTCTGTGCTCTCTCCTTGTTTTCTCTGTGTTTTCTCTGTGCTCTCTCCATGTTTTCTCTGTGTTTTCTCTGTGTTTTCTCTGTTTTCTCAGTGCTCTCTCCTTGTTTTCTCTGTGTTTTCTCTGTGTTTTCTCTGTGCTCTATCCTTGTTTTCTCTGTGTTTTCTCAGTGTTTTCTCAGTGTTTTCTCAGTGTTTTCTCTGTGCTCTCTCCTTGTTTTCTCTGTGTTTTCTCTGTGTTTTCTCTGTGCTCTCCTTGTTTTCTCTGTGTTTTCTCTGTGTTTTCTCAGTGCTCTCTCCTTGTTTTCTCTGTGTTTTCTCTGTGCTCTCTCCTTGTTTTCTCTGTGTTTTCTCTGTGCTCTCTCCATGTTTTCTCTGTGTTTTCTCTGTTTTCTCTGTGTTTTCTCAGTGCTCTCTCCTTGTTTTCTCTGTGTTTTCTCTGTGTTTTCCTTGTTTCTCTGTGTTTTCTCAGTGCTCTCTCCTTGTTTTCTCTGTGTTTTCTCTGTGCTTTTCTCAGTGTTATCTCTGTGTTTTCTCTGTGTTTTCTCTGTGTTTTCTCTGTGTTTTCTCTGTTTTCTCTGTGTTTTCTCTGTGCTCTCTTCTTGTTTTCTCTGTGTTTTCTCTGTGTTTTCTCTGTGCTCTCTCCTTGTTTTCTCTGTGTTTTCTCTGTGCTCTCTCCTTGTTTTCTCTGTGTTTTCTCAGTGCTCTCTCCTTGTTTTCTCTGTGTTTTCTCTGTGCTCTCTCCTTGTTTTCTCTGTGTTTTCTCTGTGTTTTCTCAGTGCTCTCTCCTTGTTTTCTCTGTGTTTTCTCTGTGTTTTCTCTGTGTTTTCTCTGTGTTTTCTCAGTGCTCGCTCCTTGTTTTCTCTGTGTTTTCTCTGTGTTTTCTCTGTGTTTTCTCTGTGTTTTCTCTGTGTTTTCTCAGTGCTCTCTCCTTGTTTTCTCTGTGTTTTCTCTGTGTTTTCTCTGTGCTCTCTCCTTGTTTTCTCTGTGTTTTCTCTGTGTTTTCTCTGTGTTTTCTCAGTGCTCTCTCCTTGTTTTCTCTGTGTTTTCTCTGTGTTTTCTCTGTGCTCTATCCTTGTTTTCTCTGTGTTTTCTCAGTGTTTTCTCAGTGTTTTCTCAGTGTTTTCTCTGTGCTCTCTCCTTGTTTTCTCTGTGTTTTCTCTGTGTTTTCTCTGTGCTCTCCTTGTTTTCTCTGTGTTTTCTCTGTGTTTTCTCAGTGCTCTCTCCTTGTTTTCTCTGTGTTTTCTCTGTGCTCTCTCCTTGTTTTCTCTGTGTTTTCTCTGTGCTCTCTCCTTGTTTTCTCTGTGTTTTCTCTGTGCTCTCTCCATGTTTTCTCTGTGTTTTCTCTGTTTTCTCTGTGTTTTCTCTGTGCTCTCTTCTTGTTTTCTCTGTGTTTTCTCTGTGCTCTCTCCTTGTTTTCTCTGTGTTTTCTCTGTGCTCTCTCCTTGTTTTCTCTGTGTTTTCTCTGTGCTCTCTCCTTGTTTTCTCTGTGTTTTCTCTGTGCTCTCTCCTTGTTTTCTCTGTGTTTTCTCTGTGCTCTCTCCTTGTTTTCTCTGTGTTTTCTCTGTTTTCTCTGTGTTTTCTCTGTGCTCTCTCCTTGTTTTCTCTGTGTTTTCTCTGTGTTTTCTCAGTGCTCTCTCCATGTTTTCTCTGTGTTTTCTCTCTGTGTTTTCTCTCTGTGTTTTCTCTGTGTTTTCTCTGTGTTTTCTCTGTGTTTTCTCAGTGTTTTCTCTGTGTTTTCTCTGTGCTCTCTCCTTGTTTTCTCTGTGTTTTCTCTGTGCTCTCTCCTTGTTTTCTCTGTGTTTTCTCTGTGTTTTCTCTGTGTTTTCTCTGTGCTCTCTCCTTGTTTTCTCTGTGTTTTCTCAGTGCTCTCTCCTTGTTTTCTCTGTGTTTTCTCTGTGTTTTCTCTGTGTTCTCCTTGTTTTCTCAGTGCTCTCTCTTGTTTTCTCGTTTCTCTGTGTTTTCTCTGTGTTTTCTCTGTTTTCTCTGTGTTTTCTCTGTGTTTTCTCTGTGCTCTCTCCTTGTTTTCTCTGTGTTTTCTCTGTGTTTTCTCTGTGTTTTCTCTGTGTTTTCTCTGTGTTTTCTCTGTGCTCTCTCCTTGTTTTCTCTGTGTTTTCTCAGTGCTCTCTCCTTGTTTTCTCTGTGTTTTCTCTGTGCTCTCTCCTTGTTTTCTCTGTGTTTTCTCTGTGTTTTCTCAGTGCTCTCTCCTTGTTTTCTCTGTGTTTTCTCTGTGTTTTCTCTGTGCTCTATCCTTGTTTCTCTGTGTTTTCTCTGTGTTTTCTCTGTGCTCAGTTTCTCCTTGTTTTCTCTGTGTTTTCTCTGTGTTTTCTCTGTGTTTTCTCTGTGTTTTCTCTGTGCTCTCCTTGTTTTCTCTGTGTTTTCTCTGCTCTCTCCTTGTTTTCTCTGTGTTTTCTCTGTGCTCTCTCCTTGTTTTTCTCTGTGTTTTCTCTGTGTTTTCTCTGTGCTCTCTCCTTGTTTTCTCTGTGTTTTCTCAGTGCTCTCTCCTTGTTTTCTCTGTGTTTTCTCTGTGTTTTCTCTCTGTGCTCTCTTCTTGTTTTCTCTGTGTTTTCTCTGTGCTCTCTCCTTGTTTTCTCAGTGTTTTCTCTGTGTTTTCTCTGTGCTCTCTCCTTGTTTTCTCTGTGTTTTCTCTGTGTTTCTCTGTGCTCTCCATGTGTTTTCTCTGTGTTTTCTCTGTGTTTTCTCTGTGTTTTCTCCTGTGTTTTCTCTGTGTTTTCTCAGTGCTCTCTCCTTGTTTTCTCTGTGTTTTCTCTGTGTGCTCTCTCTCTGTGTTTTCTCTGTGTTTTCTCTGTGTTTTCTCTTTGTTTTCTCTGTGTTTTCTCTGTGCTTTCTCTTTGTTTTCTCTGTGTTTTCTCTGTGTTTTCTCTGTTTTCTCTGTGTTTTCTCTGTGTTTTCTCTGTGCTCTCTCCTTGTTTCTCTGTGTTTTCTCTGTGTCTTGTTTTTCTCTGTGTTTTTCTCTGTGCTCTCTCCTGTTTTCTCTGTGTTTTCTCTGTGTTTTCTCAGTGCTCTCTCCTTGTTTTCTCTGTGTTTTCTCTGTGTTTTCTCAGTGCTCTCTCCTTGTTTTCTCTGTGTTTTCTCTGTGCTCTCTCCTTGTTTTCTCTGTGTTTTCTCTTTGTTTTCTCAGTGCTCTCTCTGTGTTTTCTCTGTGTTTTCTCTGTGTTTTCTCAGTGCTCTCTCCTTGTTTTCTCTGTGTGTTTTCTCTGTGTTTTCTCTGTGCTCTCCTTGTTTTCTCTGTGTTTTCTCTGTGTTTTCTCAGTGCTCTCTCCTTGTTTTCTCTGTGTTTTCTCTGTTTTCTCTGTGTTTTCTCTGTGTTTTCTCTGTGTTTTCTCTCTCTCCTTGTTTTCTCTGTTTTCTCTGTGTTTTCTCTGTGCTCTCTCCTTGTTTTCTCTGTGTTTTCTCTGTGTTTTCTCAGTGTTCTCCTGTGTTTTCTCTCTGTTTTCTCAGTGTTTCTCCTGTGTTTTTCTCTGTGTTTCTCTGTGTTTCTCTGTGTTTTCTCTGTGTTTCTCTGTGTTTTCTCTGTGTTTTCTCTCTCCCTTGTTTTCTCTGTGTTTTCTCTCTGTGTTTTCTCTGTGCTCTCTCCTGTGTTTTCTCTGTGTTTTTCTGTGCTCTCTCCTTGTTTTCTGTTTTCTCTGTGTTTTCTCTGTGCTCTCTCCTTGTTTTCTCTGTGTTTTCTCTGTGATCTCTCAGTGTTTTCTCTGTGTTTTCTCTGTGTTTTCTCTGTGCTCTCTCATTGTTTTCTCTGTGATATCTCAGTGTTTTCTCTGTGTTTTCTCTGTGCTCTCTCCTTGTTTTCTCTGTGTTTTCTCTGTTTTCTCAGTGTTTTCTCTGTGTTTTCTCTGTGCTCTCTCCTTGTTTTCTCTGTGTTTTCTCTGTGTTTTCTCTGTGTTTTCTCTGTGTTTTCTCTGTGTTTTCTCTGTGTTTTCTCTGTGTTTTCTCTGTGCTCTCTCCATGTTTTCTCTGTGTTTTCTCTGTGTTTTCTCTGTGTTTTCTGTTTTCTCTCTGTGTTTTCTCTGTGCTCTCTCCTTGTTTTCTCTGTGTTTTCTCTGTTTTCTCTGTGTTTTCTCTGTGCTCTCTCCGTGTTTTCTCTGTGTTTTATCTGTTTTCTCAGTGCTCTCTCCGTGTTTTCTCTGTGTTTTCTCAGTGTTTTCTCTGTGCTCTCTCCTTGTTTTCTCTGTGTTTTCTCTGTTTTCTCTGTGCTCTCCTTGTTTTCTCTGTGTTTTCTCTGTGTTTTCTCTGTGTTTTCTCTGTGTTTTCTCTGTGTTTTCTCTGTGCTCTCTCCTTGTTTTCTCTGTGTTTTCTCTGTGCTCTCTCCTTGTTTTCTCTGTGTTTTCTCTGTGCTCTCCTTGTTTTCTCTGTGTTTTCTCTGTGTTTTCTCTGTGCTCTCTCCTTGTTTTCTCTGTGTTTTCTCAGTGCTCTCTCCTTGTTTTCTCTGTGTTTTCTCTGTTTTCTCTGTGTTTTCTCTGTGCTCTCTTCTTGTTTTCTCTGTGTTTTCTCTGTGCTCTCTCCTTGTTTTCTCTGTGTTTTCTCAGTGCTCTCTCCATGTTTTCTCTGTGTTTTCTCTGTTTTCTCTGTGTTTTCTCTGTGTTTTCTCTGTGTTTTCTCTGTGTTTTCTCTGTGTTTTCTCTGTGTTTTCTCTGTGCTCTCTCCTTGTTTTCTCTGTGTTTTCTCTGTGTTTTCTCTGTGTTTTCTCTGTGTTTTCTCTGTGTTTTCTCTGTGTTTTCTCTGTGTTTTCTCTGTGTTTTCTCTGTGCTCTCTCCTTGTTTTCTCTGTGTTTTCTCTGTGTTTTCTCTGTGTTTTCTCTGTGTTTTCTCAGTGCTCTCTCCTTGTTTTCTCTGTGTTTTCTCAGTGCTCGCTCCTTGTTTTCTCTGTGTTTTCTCAGTGCTCTCTCCATGTTTTCTCTGTGTTTTCTCTGTGTTTTCTCAGTGCTCTCTCCATGTTTTCTCTGTGTTTTCTCTGTGTTTTCTCAGTGCTCTCTCCTTGTTTTCTCTGTGTTTTCTCAGTGCTCTCTCCTTGTTTTCTCTGTGTTTTCTCAGTGCTCGCTCCTTGTTTTCTCTGTGTTTTCTCTGTGTTTTCTCTGTGCTCTCTCCTTGTTTTCTCTGTGTTTTCTCTGTGTTTTCTCTGTTTTCTCTGTGTTTTCTCAGTGCTCTCTCCTTGTTTTCTCTGTGTTTTCTCAGTGCTCGCTCCTTGTTTTCTCTGTGTTTTCTCAGTGCTCTCTCCATGTTTTCTCTCTGTTTTCTCTGTGTTTTCTCTGTGTTTTCTCTGTGCTCTCTACATGTTTTCTCTGTGTTTTCTCTGTGTTTTCTCTGTGCTCTCTCCTTGTTTTCTCTGTGTTTTCTCTGTGTTTTCTCAGTGCTCTCTCCTTGTTTTCTCTGTGTTTTTTCTCAGTGCTCGCTCCTTGTTTTCTCTGTGTTTTCTCTGTGCTCTCTCCTTGTTTTCTCTGTGTTTTCTCAGTGCTCGCTCCTTGTTTTCTCTGTGTTTTCTCAGTGCTCTCTCCATGTTTTCTCTCTGTTTTCTCTGTGTTTTCTCTGTGTTTTCTCTGTGCTCTCTTCTTGTTTTCTCTGTGTTTTCTCTGTGTTTTCTCTGTGCTCTCTCCTTGTTTTCTCTGTGTTTTCTCTGTGTTTTCTCAGTGCTCTCTCCTTGTTTTCTCTGTGTTTTCTCAGTGCTCGCTCCTTGTTTTCTCTGTGTTTTCTCTGTGCTCTCTCCTTGTTTTCTCTGTGTTTTCTCAGTGCTCTCTCCTTGTTTTCTCTGTGTTTTCTCTGTGCTCTCTCCTTGTTTTCTCTGTGTTTTCTGTGCTCTCTCCATATTAAGATAAGTTTTCTCTTTGTTTTCTCTGTGTTTTCTCTATGTCTCCTTGTTTTTTCTGTGTTTTCTCTGTGTCTCTTGTGTTCTCAGTGTTTTCTCTTCATAAGAGTTTTCTCTTATCTTTCTCTTGTGTTTTCTCTGTGTTTTCTCTGTTTTCTCTGTGTTTTCTCTGTTTTCTCTGTGTTTTCTCTGTGTTTTCTCTGTTTTATCTCTGTGTTTTCTCTGTGCTCTCTCCTTGTTTTCTCTGTGTTTTCTCAGTGCTCTCTCCATGTTTTCTCTGTGTTTTCTCTCTGTGTTTTCTCTGTGCTCTCTCCATGTTTTCTCTGTGTTTTCTCTGTGTTTTCTCTGTGTTTTCTCTGTGTTTTCTCTGTGTTTTCTCTGTTTTCTCTGTGTTTTCTCTGTGTTTTCTCTGTGCTCTCTTCTTGTTTTCTCTGTTCTGTGTTTTCTCTGTGTTTTCTCTGTGTTTTCTCTGTGCTCTCTCCTTGTTTTCTCTGTGTTTTCTCAGTGCTCTCTCCTTGTTTTCTCTGTGTTTTCTCTGTGTTTTCTCAGTGCTCTCTCCTTGTTTTCTCTGTGTTTTCTCTGTGTTTTCTCAGTGCTCTCTCCTTGTTTTCTGTGTTTTCTCAGTGCTCTCTCCATGTTTTCTCAGTGTTTTCTCTGTTTTCTCTGTGTTTTCTCTGTGTTTTCTCTGTGCTCTCTCCTTGTTTTCTCTGTGTTTTCTCTGTGTGTTTTCTCAGTGCTCTCTCCCTCGTTTTCTCTGTGTTTTCTCAGTGCTCTCACCTAGTTTTCTGTGTTTTCTCTGTGTTTTCTCTGTGTTTTCTCTGTGTTTTCTCTGTGCTCTCTCCTTGTTTTCTCTGTGTTTTCTCTCTCTCTCTTGTTTTCTTGTTTTCTCTGTGCTCTCTCCTTGTTTTCTCTGTGTTTTCTCAGTGCTCTCTCCTTTGTTTTCTCTGTGTTTTCTCAGTGTTTCTCTCCTTGTTTTCTCTGTGTTTTCTCTGTGCTCTCTCCTTGTTTTCTCTGTGTTCTCTCTCCTTGTTTTCTCTGTGTTTTCTCTGTGCTCTCTCCTTGTTTCTCTGTGTTTTCTCTCTGTGCTCTCTCCTTGTTTTCTCTGTGTTTTCTCTCTCCTTGTTTTCTCTGTGTTTTCTCTGTGCTCTCTCCTTGTTTTCTCTGTGTTTTCTCTGTGCTCTCTCCTTGTTTTCTCTGTGTTTTCTCTGTGTTTTCTCTGTGCTCTCTCCTTGTTTTCTCTGTGTTTTCTCTGTGTTTTCTCTGTGTTTTCTCAGTGATCTCTCCTTGTTTTCTCTGTGTTTTCTCTGTGTTTTCTCCTTGTTTTCTCTGTGTTTTCTCTGTGCTCTCTCCTTGTTTTCAGTTTTCTCTGTGTTTTCTGTGTTTTCTCTGTGCTCTCTCCTTGTTTTCTCTGTGTTTTCTCTGTGTTTCAGTGCCTCCTTGTTTTCTCTGTGTTTCTCTGTGCTCTCCTTGTTTTCTCTGTGTTTTCTCTGTGTGTTTCTCTGTGTTTTCTCAGTGCTCTCCTTGTTTTCTCAGTGTTTTCTCTGTGTTTTCTCTCTCTTGTTTTCTGTGTTTTCTCAGTGCTCTCTCCATGTTTTCTCTGTGTTTTCTCTGTTTTCTCTGTGTTTTCTCTGTGCTCTCTCCTTGTTTTCTCTGTGTTTTCTCAGTGCTCTCTTTTCTCTGTGTTTTCTCAGTGCTCTCTCCTTGTTTTCTCTGTGTTTTCTCAGTGCTCTCTCCTTGTTTTCTCTGTGTTTTCTCTGTGCTCTCTCCTTGTTTTCTCTGTGTTTTCTCAGTGCTCTCTCCTTGTTTTCTCTGTGTTTTCTCTGTGCTCTCTCCTTGTTTTCTCTGTGTTTTCTCTGTGCTCTCTCCTTGTTTTCTCTGTGTTTTCTCTGCTCTCTCCTTGTTTCTCTGTGTTTTCTCTCTCTGTGTATTCTCAGTGCTCTCTCCATGTTTTCTCTGTGTTTCTCTGTGTTTTCTCTGTGTTTTCTCTGTGCTCTCTCCTTGTTTTCTCTGTGTTTTCTCAGTGCTCTCTCCTTGTTTTCTCTGTGTTTTCTCAGTGCTCTCTCTCTCCTTGTTTTCTCTGTGTTTTCTCTGTGCTCTCTCCTTGTTTTCTCTGTGTTTTCTCAGTGCTCTCTCCTTGTTTTCTGTGTTTTCTCAGTGCTCTCTCCTTGTTTTCTCTGTGTTTTCTCAGTGTTTTTCTCCATGTTTTCTCTGTGTTTTCTCTCTGCTCTCCTTGTTTTCTCAGTGTTTTCTCGGTGTTATCTGTGTTTTCTCTGTGTTTCTCTTGTTTCTCTGTGTTTTCTCTGTGTTTTCTCAGTGCTCTCTCCTGTGTTTTCTCTGTTTTCTCAGTACTCTGTGTTTTCTCTTTTTTTTCTCTGTGTTTTCTCTGTGTTTTCTCTGTTTTCTCTGTGTTTTCTCTGTGCTCTCTCCTTGTTTTCTCTGTGTTTTCTCAGTGCTCTCTCCATGTTTTCTCTGTGTTTTCTCTGTGTTTTCTCTGTGTTTTCTCTGTGCTCTCTCCATGTTTTCTCTGTGTTTTCTCTGTGTTTTCTCTGTGTTTTCTCTGTGTTTTCTCTGTGTTTTCTCTGTTTTCTCTGTGTTTTCTCTGTGTTTTCTCTGTGTTTTCTCTGTGCTCTCTTCTTGTTTTCTCTGTGTTTTCTCTGTGTTTTCTCTGTGTTTTCTCTGTGTTTTCTCTGTGCTCTCTCCTTGTTTTCTCTGTGTTTTCTCAGTGCTCTCTCCTTGTTTTCTCTGTGTTTTCTCTGTGTTTTCTCAGTGCTCTCTCCTTGTTTTCTCTGTGTTTTCTCTGTGTTTTCTCAGTGCTCTCTCCTTGTTTTCTCTGTGTTTTCTCAGTGCTCTCTCCATGTTTTCTCTGTGTTTTCTCTGTTTTCTCTGTGTTTTCTCTGTGTTTTCTCTGTGCTCTCTCCTTGTTTTCTCTGTGTTTTCTCTGTGTTTTCTCAGTGCTCTCTCCTTGTTTTCTCTGTGTTTTCTCAGTGCTCTCTCCTTGTTTTCTCTGTGTTTTCTCTGTGTTTTCTCTGTTTTCTCTGTGTTTTCTCTGTGCCCTCTCCTTGTTTTCTCTGTGTTTTCTCTGTGCTCTCTCCTTGTTTTCTCTGTGCTCTCTCCTTGTTTTCTCTGTGTTTTCTGTGCTCTCTCCTTGTTTTCTCTGTGTTTTCTCTGTGTTTCTCCTGTGTTTTCTCTCTGTGCTTTCTCCTGTGTTTTCTCTGTGCTCTCTCCTTGTTTTCTCTGTGTTTTCTCTGTGCTCTCTCCTTGTTTTCTCTGTGTTTTCTCTGTGCTCTCTCCTTGTTTTCTATGTGTTTTATCTGTGTTTTCTCTGTGTTTTCTCTGTGTTTTCTCCGTGTTTTCTCTGTGTTTTCTCTGTGCTCTCTCCTTGTTTTCTCTGTGTTTTCTCTGTGTTTTCTCTGTGCTCTCTCCTTGTTTTCTCTGTGTTTTCTCAGTGCTCTCTCCTTGTTTTCTCTGTGCTCTCTCCTTGTTTTCTCTGTGTTTTCTCAGTGCTCTCTCCTTGTTTTCTCTGTGTTTTCTCAGTGCTCTCTCCTTGTTTTCTCTGTGTTTTCTCAGTGCTCTCTCCTTGTTTTCTCTGTGTTTTCTCTGTGCTCTCTCCTTGTTTTCTCTGTGTTTTCTCAGTGCTCTCTCCTTGTTTTCTCTGTGTTTTCTCAGTGCTCTCTCCTTGTTTTCTCTGTGTTTTCTCTGTGCTCTCTCCTTGTTTTCTCAGTGCTCTCTCCTTGTTTTCTCTGTGTTTTCTCAGTGCTCTCTCCTTGTTTTCTCTGTGTTTTCTCAGTGCTCTCACCGTGTTTTCTCTGTGTTTTCTCTGTGCTCTCTCCTTGTTTTCTCTGTGTTTTCTCTGTGCTCTCTCCTTGTTTTCTCTGTGTTTTCTCAGTGCTCTCTCCTTGTTTTCTCTGTGTTTTCTCAGTGCTCTCTCCTTGTTTTCTCTGTTTTCTCTGTGCTCTCTCCTTGTTTTCTCTGTGTTTTCTCTGTGTTTTCTCTGTGTTTTCTCAGTGCTCTCTCCTTGTTTTCTCTGTGTTTTCTCAGTGCTCTCTCCTTGTTTTCTCTGTGTTTTCTCTGTGCTCTCCTTGTTTTCTCTGTGTTTTCTCTGTGCTCTCTCCTTGTTTTCTCTGTAAGTTTCTCTGTGCTCTCTTGTTTTCTCTTTGTTTTCTGTGCTCTCTCCTTGTTTTCTCTGTGTTTTTCTCTGTGTTTTCTGTGCTCTCTCCTTGTTTTCTCTGTGTTTTCTCTGTGCTCTCTCTTTGTTTTCTCTGTGTTTTCTCTGTGCTCTCTCCTTGTTTTCTCTGTGTTTTCTCTGTGCTCTCTCCTTGTTTTCTCTGTGTTTTCTCTGTGCTCTCTCCTTGTTTTCTCTGTGTTTTCTCTGTGTTTTCTCTGTGCTCTCTCCTTGTTTTCTCTGTGTTTTCTCAGTGCTCTCTCCTTGTTTTCTCTGTGTTTTCTCTGTGCTCTCTCCTTGTTTTCTCTGTGTTTTCTCAGTGCTCTCTCCTTGTTTTCTCTGTGTTTTCTCAGTGCTCTCTCCTTGTTTTCTCTGTGTTTTCTCTGTGTTTTCTCTGTGTTTTCTCTGTGTTTTCTCTGTGTTTTCTCTGTGTTTTCTCTGTGCTCTATCCTTGTTTTCTCTGTGTTTTCTCAGTGTTTTCTCAGTGTTTTCTCAGTGTTTTCTCAGTGCTCTCTCGTTTTCTCTGTGTTTTCTCTGTGCTCTCTCTTTGTTTTCTCTGTGTTTTCTCTGTGTTTTCTCTGTGTTTTCTCTGTGCTCTCTCCTTGTTTTCTCTGTGTTTTCTCTGTGCTCTCTCCTTGTTTTCTCTGTGTTTTCTCAGTGCTCTCTCCTTGTTTTCTCTGTGTTTTCTCTGTGTTTTCTCTGTGTTTTCTCTCTGTGTTTTCTCTGTGTGCTCTAGTGCTCTCCTTGTTTTCTCTGTGTTTTCTCAGTGCTCTCTCCTTGTTTTCTCTGTGTTTTCTCAGTGCTCTCTCCTTGTTTTCTCTGTGTTTTCTCTGTGCTCTCTCCTTGTTTTCTCTGTGTTTTCTCTGTGTTTTCTCTGTGCTCTCTCCTTGTTTTCTCTGTGTTTTCTCTGTGCTCTCTCCTTGTTTTCTCTGTGTTTTCTCAGTGCTCTCTCCTTGTTTTCTCTGTGTTTTCTCTGTTTTCTCTGTGTTTTCTCTGTGCTCTCTCCATGTTTTCTCTGTGTTTTCTCTGTTTTCTCTGTGTTTTCTCTGTGCTCTCTCCTTGTTTTCTCTGTGTTTTCTCTGTGTTTTCTCAGTGCTCTCTCCTTGTTTTCTCTGTGTTTTCTCAGTGCTCTCTCCTTGTTTTCTCTGTGTTTTCTCTGTGCTCTCTCCTTGTTTTCTCTGTGTTTTCTCTGTGCTCTCTCCTTGTTTTCTCTGTGTTTCTCAGTGCTCTCTCCCTTGTTTTCTCTGTGTTTTCTCTGTGCTCTCTCCTTGTTTTCTCTGTGTTTTCTCTGTGCTCTCTCCTTGTTTTCTCTGTGTTTTCTCTGTGCTCTCTCCTTGTTTTCTCTGTGTTTTCTCTGTGCTCTCTCCTTGTTTTCTCTGTGTTTTCTCTGTGCTCTCTCCTTGTTTTCTCTGTGCTCTCTCCTTGTTTTCTCTGTGTTTTCTCAGTGCTCTCTCCTTGTTTTCTCTGTGTTTTCTCTGTGCTCTCTCCTTGTTTTCTCTGTGTTTTCTCTGTGTTTTCTCTGTGTTTTCTCTGTGTTTTCTCTGTGTTTTCTCTGTGTTTTCTCTGTGCTCGCTCCTTGTTTTCTCTGTGTTTTCTCTGTGCTCTCTCCTTGTTTTCTCTGTGTTTTCTCAGTGCTCTCTCCATGTTTTCTCTGTGTTTTCTCTGTTTTCTCTGTGTTTTCTCTGTGCTCTCTCCTTGTTTTCTCTGTGTTTTCTCAGTGCTCTCTCCTTGTTTTCTCTGTGTTTTCTCAGTGCTCTCTCCTTGTTTTCTCTGTTTTTTCTGTGATCTCTCCTTGTTTTCTCTGTGTTTTCTCTCTCTGTGCCTCCTTGTTTTCTCTTTGTTTTCTCTGTGCTCTCTCCTTGTTTTCTCTCTGTGTTTTCTCTGTGCTCGCCTCCTTGTTTTCTCTTTGTTTTCTCTGTGCTCTCTCCTTGTTTTCTCTGTGTTTTCTCTCGGTGTTTTCTCTGTGATATCTCAGTGTTTTCTCTGTGTTTTCTCTGTTCTCTCCTGTTTTTCTCTGTGTGTTGTCTGTGTGCTCTCCTTGTTTTCTCTGTGTTTTCTCTGTGCTCTCTCCTTGTTTTCTCTGTGTTTTCTCTGTGCTCTCTCCTTGTTTTCTCTGTGTTTTTCTCCTGGTGTTTTCTCTGTGCTCTCTCCTTGTTTTCTCTGTGTTTTCTCAGTGCTCTCTCCTTGTTTTCTCTGTGTTTTCTCTGTGCTCTCTCCTTGTTTTCTCTGTGTTTTCTCAGTGCTCTCTCCTTGTTTTCTCTGTGTTTTCTCAGTGCTCTCTCCTTGTTTTCTCTGTGTTTTCTCTGTGTTTTCTCTGTGTTTTCTCTGTGTTTTCTCTGTGTTTTCTCTGTGTTTTCTCTGTGCTCTATCCTTGTTTTCTCTGTGTTTTCTCAGTGTTTTCTCAGTGTTTTCTCAGTGTTTTCTCTGTGCTCTCTCGTTTTCTCTGTGTTTTCTCTGTGCTCTCTCCTTGTTTTCTCTGTGTTTTCTCTGTGTTTTCTCTGTGTTTTCTCTGTGCTCGCTCCTTGTTTTCTCTGTGTTTTCTCTGTGCTCTCTCCATGTTTTCTCTGTGTTTTCTCTGTTTTCTCTGTGTTTTCTCTGTGCTCTCTTCTTGTTTTCTCTGTGTTTTCTCTGTGTTTTCTCAGTGCTCTCTCCTTGTTTTCTCTGTGTTTTCTCAGTGCTCTCTCCTTGTTTTCTCTGTGTTTTCTCTGTGTTTTCTCTGTGTTTTCTCTGTGTTTTCTCTGTGTTTTCTCTGTGCTCTCTCCTTGTTTTCTCTGTGTTTTCTCTGTGCTCTCTCCTTGTTTTCTCTGTGTTTTCTCAGTGCTCTCTCCATGTTTTCTCTGTGTTTTCTCTGTGTTTTCTCTGTGCTCTCTCCATGTTTTCTCTGTGTTTTCTCTGTTTTCTCTGTGTTTTCTCTGTGCTCTCTCCTTGTTTTCTCTGTGTTTTCTCTGTGTTTTCTCAGTGCTCTCTCCTTGTTTTCTCTGTGTTTTCTCAGTGCTCTCTCCTTGTTTTCTCTGTGTTTTCTCTGTGCTCTCTCCTTGTTTTCTCTGTGTTTTCTCTGTGTTTTCTCTGTGTGTTTTCTCTGTGTTTTCTCAGTGCTCTCTCCTTGTTTTCTCTGTGTTTTCTCTGTGCTCTCTCCTTGTTTTCTCTGTGTTTTCTCTGTGCTCTCTCCTTGTTTTCTCTGTTTTCTCAGTGCTCTCTCCTTGTTTTCTCTGTGTTTTCTCTGTGCTCTCTCCTTGTTTTCTCTGTGTTTTCTCTGTGCTCTCTCCTTGTTTTCTCTGTGCTCTCTCCTTGTTTTCTCTGTGTTTTCTCTGTGCTCTCTCCTTGTTTTCTCTGTGTTTTCTCTGTGCTCTCTCCTTGTTTTCTCTGTGTTTTCTCTGTGTTTTCTCTGTGTTTTCTGTGTGTTTTCTCTGTGTTTTCTCTGTGTTTTCTCTCTGTGCTCGCTCCCTTGTTTTCTCTGTGTTTCTCTGTGCTCTCTCCTTGTTTTCTCTGTGTTTTCTCAGTGCTCTCTCCATGTTTTCTCTGTGTTTTCTCTGTTTTCTCTGTGTTTTCTCTGTGTTTTCTCTGTGTTTTCTCTGTGTTTTCTCAGTGCTCTCTCCTTGTTTTCTCTGTTTTCTCTGTGCTCTCTCCTTGTTTTCTCTGTGTTTTCTCTGTGTTTTCTCAGTGCTCTCTCCTTGTTTTCTCTGTGTTTTCTCAGTGCTCTCTCCTTGTTTTCTCTGTGTTTTCTCAGTGCTCTCTCCTTGTTTTCTCTGTGTTTTCTCTGTGCTCTCTCCTTGTTTTCTCTGTGTTTTCTCTGTGCTCTCTCCTTGTTTTCTCTGTGTTTTCTCTCAGTGCTCTCTCCTTGTTTTCTCTGTGTTTTCTCTGTGCTCTCTCCTTGTTTTCTCTGTGTTTTCTCTGTGCTCTCTCCTTGTTTTCTCTGTGTTTTCTCAGTGCTCTCTCCTTGTTTTCTCTGTTTTCTCAGTGCTCTCTCCTTGTTTTCTCTGTGTTTTCTCAGTGCTCTCTCCTTGTTTTCTCTGTGTTTTCTCTGTGCTCTCTCCTTGTTTTCTCTGTGTTTTCTCAGTGTTTTCTCTGTGTTTTCTCTGTTTTCTCAGTGCTCTCTCTCCTTGTTTTCTCTGTGTTTTCTCAGTGCTCTCTCCTTGTTTTCTCTGTGCTCTCTCCTTGTTTTCTCTGTGTTTTCTCTGTGCTCTCTCCTTGTTTTCTCTGTGTTTTCTCTGTGCTCTCTCCTTGTTTTCTCTGTGTTTTCTCAGTGCTCTCTCCTTGTTTTCTCTGTGTTTTCTCTGTGCTTGTTTTCTCTGTGTTTTCTCTGTGCTCTCTCCTTGTTTTCTCTGTGTTTTCTCTGTGTTTTCTCAGTGCTCTCTCCTTGTTTTCTCTGTGTTTTCTCTGTGTTTTCTCTGTGTTTTCTCTGTGTTTTCTCTGTGCTCTATCCTTGTTTTCTCTGTGTTTTCTCAGTGTTTTCTCAGTGTTTTCTCAGTGTTTTCTCTGTGCTCTCTCGTTTTCTCTGTGTTTTCTCTGTGTTTTCTCTGTGCTCTCTCCTTGTTTTCTCTGTGTTTTCTCTGTGTTTTCTCTGTGTTTTCTCTGTGCTCGCTCCTTGTTTTCTCTGTGTTTTCTCTGTGCTCTCTCCTTGTTTTCTCTGTGTTTTCTCAGTGCTCTCTCCATGTTTTCTCTGTGTTTTCTCTGTTTTCTCTGTGTTTTCTCTGTGCTCTCTCCTTGTTTTCTCTGTGTTTTCTCTGTGTTTTCTCAGTGCTCTCTCCTTGTTTTCTCTGTGTTTTCTCTGTGTTTTCTCTGTTTTCTCTGTGTTTTCTCTGTGTTTTCTCTGTGCTCGCTCCTTGTTTTCTCTGTGTTTTCTCTGTGTTTTCTCTGTGCTCTCTCCTTGTTTTCTCTGTGTTTTCTCAGTGCTCTCTCCATGTTTTCTCTGTGTTTTCTCTGTGTTTTCTCTGTGTTTTCTCTGTTGTTTTCTCTGTGTTTTCTCTGTGTTTTCTCTGTGCTCTCTCATTGTTTTCTCTGTGTTTTCTCTGTGCTCTCTCCTTGTTTTCTCTGTGTTTTCTCTGTGTTTTCTCTGTGCTCTCTCCTTGTTTTCTCTGTGTTTTCTCAGTGCTCTCTCCTTGTTTTCTCTGTGTTTTCTCTGTGCTCTCTCCTTGTTTTCTCTGTGTTTTCTCTGTGTTTTCTCTGTGCTCTCTCCTTGTTTTCTGTTTTCTCAGTGCTCTCTGTTTTCTCTGTGTTTCTCTGTGCTCTCTCCTTGTTTTCTCTGTGTTTTCTCAGTGCTCTCTCCCTTGTTTTCTGTGTTTTTCTCTGTGTTTCTCTGTGTTTTCTCAGTGCTCTCCTTGTTTTCTCTGTGTTTTCTCTGTTTTCTTGTGTTTTCTCTGTGTTTTCTCTGTTTTCTCTGTGTTTTCTGTGTTTTCTCTGTGCTCTCTCCTTGTTTCTCTGTGTTTTCTCTGTGTCTCTCCTTGTTTTCTCTGTGTTTTCTCAGTGCTCTCTCCTTGTTTTCTCTGTGTTTTCTCTGTGCTCTCTCCTTGTTTTCTCTGTGTTTTCTCTGTGTTTTCTCTGTGCTCGCTCCTTGTTTTCTCTGTGTTTTCTCTGTGCTCTCTCCTTGTTTTCTCTGTGTTTTCTCAGTGCTCTCTCCATGTTAAGGATAAGAGTGTGCACTTTATACTTTATATTGTATTTTTTATGACCATGTTTATTTATCCTATTTTTATTGCATGCGCCTATTTCATTCATTCCTGTCCTAAACTGTGTGTTGCAACAGTGGAATTTCCCCATTGTGGGACAAATAAAGGATCTCTTATCTTATCTTATCTTGTGTTTTCTCTGTGTTTTCTCTGTTTTCTCTGTGTTTTCTCTGTTTTCTCTGTGTTTTCTCTGTGCTCTCTCCTTGTTTTTTCTGTGTTTTCTCAGTGCTCTCTCCATGTTTTCTCTGTGTTTTCTCTGTGTTTTCTCTGTGCTCTCTCCATGTTTTCTCTGTGTTTTCTCTGTGTTTTCTCTGTGTTTTCTCTGTGTTTTCTCTGTTTTCTCTGTGTTTTCTCTGTGTTTTCTCTGTGCTCTCTTCTTGTTTTCTCTGTGTTTTCTCTGTGTTTTCTCTGTGTTTTCTCTGTGCTCTCTCCTTGTTTTCTCTGTGTTTTCTCTGTGCTCTCTCCTTGTTTTCTGTGTTTTCTCTGTGTTTTCTGAGTGCTCTCTCCGTTTTTTCTGTGTTTTATCTGTGTTTTCTCAGTGTTATCTCGGTGTTTTCTTTGTGTTTTCTCAGTGCTCTCTCCTTGTTTTCTCTGTGCTCTCTCTTTGTTTTCTCTGTGTTTTCTCTGTGTTTCTCTGTGCTCTCTCCTCTGTGTTTTCTCTGTGTTTTCTCAGTGCTCTCTCCTTGTTTCTCTGTGTTTTCTCTGAGTTTTCTCTGTGTTTTCTCTGTGCTCTCTCCTTGTTTTCTCTGTGTTTTCTCTGTGTTTTCTCTGTGCTCTCTCCTTGTTTTCTCTGTGTTTTCTCTGTGCTCTCTCCTTGTTTTCTCTGTGTTTTCTCTGTGTTTTCTCAGTGCTCTCTCCTTGTTTTCTCTGTGTTTTACTCTGCTCTCTTGTTTTCTCTGTGTTTTCTGTGTTTTCTCTGTTTTCTCTTGTTTTCTCTGTGTTTCTCTGTGCTCTCTCCTTGTTTTCTCTGTTTTCTCTGTGTTTTCTCTGTGTCAGTGCTCTCTCCATGTGTTTTCTCTGTGTTTTCTCTGTGTTTTTCTGTGTCTCATGTTTTCTCTGTGCTCTTCTCTTGTTTTCTCTGTGTTTTCTCTGTGTTTTCTCTGTGCTTCCTTGTTTTCTCTGTGTTTTCTCTGTGCTCTCTCCTTGTTTTCTCTGTGTTTTTCTCAGTGTTTTCTCTGTGCTCTCTCCTTGTTTTCTCTGTGTTTTCTCAGTGCTCTCTTCCATGTTTTCTCTCTGTGTTTTCTCTGTGTGCTCCTGTGTTTCTCTGTGTTTTCTCTCTGTGCTCTCTCCTTGTTTTCTCTGTGTTTTCTCCATGTTTTCTCTGTGTTTTCTCTGTGTTTTCTCTCTGTGCTCTCTCCTTGTTTTCTGTGTTTTCTGTGTTTTCTCTGTGTTTTCTCTGTGCTCTCTGTTTTCTCTGTGTTTTCTCTTGTGTTTTCTGTGTTTTCTCTCTCTTGTTTTCTCAGTGCTCTTCTTGTTTTCTCTGTGTTTTCTCTGTGTTTTCTCAGTGCTCTCTCCTTGTTTTCTCTGTGTTTTCTCAGTGTTTCTCTGTGTTTTCTCTGTGCTCTCTCCTTGTTTTCTCTGTGTTTTCTCAGTGCTCTCTCCTTGTTTTCTGTGTTTTCTCTGTGCTCTGTGCTCTCCTTGTTTTCTCTGTGTATTCTCTGTGCTCTCCTTGTTTTCTCTGTGTTTTCTCCTGTGTTTTCTCAGTGCTCTCTCCTTGTTTTCTCTCTCTGTTTTCTCTGTGTTTTCTCTGTGCTCTCTCCTTGTTTTCTCTGTGTTTTCTCAGTGCTCTCTCCTTGTTTTCTGTGTTTTCTGTGTTTTCTCCTGTGTTTTCTCTGTGTTTTCTCTGTGCTCTCCTTGTTTTCTGTGTTTTCTCTGTGCTCTCTCCTTTGTTTTCTCTCAGTGTTTCTCTCCTTGTTTTCTCTGTGGTGCTCTCTCCTTGTTTTCTCTGTGTTTTCTCTGTTTTCTCAGTGTTTTCTCTGTGTTTTCTCTGTGTTTTCTCTGTGCTCTCTCCTTGTTATATCTGTGTATTCTCTCAGTGCTCTCTCCTTGTTTTCTGTGTTTTCTCAGTGTTTTCTCTGTGTTTTCTGTGTTTTCTCTGTGCTCTCTCCTTGTTTTCTCTGTGTTTTCTCAGTGCTCTCTCCTTGTTTTCTGTGTTTTCTCTGTGTTTTCTCCGTGTGCTCTCCTTGTTTTCTGTGTTTTTTCTCTGTTTTCTCTGTGTTTTCTCAGTGCTCTCTCCTTGTTTTCTCTGTGTTTTCTCTGTGCTCTCTCCTTGTTTTCTCTGTGTTTTCTCTGTGTTTTCTCTGTGTTTTCTCTGTGTTTTCTCTGTGCTCTATCCTTGTTTTCTCAGTGTTTTCTCTGTGTTTTCTCTGTGTTTTCTCAGTGCTCTCTCCTTGTTTTCTCTGTGTTTTCTCTGTGTTTTCTCTGTGTTTTCTCTGTGTTTTCTCTGTGCTCTATCCTTGTTTTCTCTGTGTTTTCTCTGTGTTTTCTCTGTGCTCTATCCTTGTTTTCTCTGTTTTCTCAGTGCTCTCTCCTTGTTTTCTCTGTGTTTTCTCAGTGCTCTCTCCATGTTTTCTCTGTTTTCTCAGTGCTCTCTCCGTGTTTTCTCTGTGTTTTCTCTGTGCTCTCTCCATGTTTTCTCTGTGTTTTCTCAGTGCTCTCTCCTTGTTTTCTCAGTGTTTTCTCTGTGTTTTCTCTGTGCTCTCTCCTTGTTTTCTCTGTGTATTCTCAGTGCTCTCTCCTTGTTTTCTCTGTGTTTTCTCAGTGTTTTCTCTGTGCTCTCTCCTTGTTTTCTCTGTGTTTTCTCAGTGCTCTCTCCATGTTTTCTCTGTGTTTTCTCTGTGCTCTCTCCTTGTTTTCTCTGTGTTTTCTCTGTGTTTTCTCTGTGCTCTCTCCATGTTTTCTCTGTGTTTTCTCTGTGCTCTCTCCTTGTTTTCTCTGTTTTCTCTGTGTTTTCTCTGTGCTCTCTCCTTGTTTTCTCTGTGTTTTCTCTGTGCTCGCTCCTTGTTTTCTCTGTGTTTTCTCCTTGTTTTCTCAGTGCTCTCTCTTTGTTTTCTCTGTGTTTTCTCTGTGTATTCTCAGTGCTCTCTCCTTGTTTTCTCTGTGTTTTCTCAGTGTTTTCTCTGTGTTTTCTCTGTGCTCTCTCCTTGTTTTCTCTGTGTTTTCTCAGTGCTCTCTCCTTGTTTTCTCTGTGTTTTCTCTGTGCTCTCTCCTTGTTTTCTCTGTGTTTTCTCTGTGCTCGCTCCTTGTTTTCTCTGTGTTTTCTCCTTGTTTTTTCAGTGCTCTCTCTTTGTTTTCTCTGTGTTTTCTCTGTTTTCTCAGTGTTTTCTCTGTGTTTTCTCAGTGCTCTCTCCTTGTTTTCTCTGTGTTTTCTCTGTGCTCTCTCCTTGTTTTCTCTGTGTTTTCTCTGTGCTCTCTCCTTGTTTTCTCTGTGTTTTCTCTGTGTTTTCTCTGTGCTCTCTCCTTGTTTTCTCTGTGTTTTCTCTGTGCTCTCTCCTTGTTTTCTCTGTGTTTTCTCAGTGCTCGCTCCTTGTTTTCTCTGTGTTTTCTCTGTGCTCTCTCCTTGTTTTCTCAGTGCTCTCTCCTTGTTTTCTCTGTGTTTTCTCTGTGTTTTCTCTGTTTTCTCAGTGTTTTCTCAGTGTTTTCTCTGTGTTTTCTCTGTGCTCTCTCCTTGTTTTCTCTGTGTATTCTCAGTGCTCTCTCCTTGTTTTCTCTGTGTTTTCTCAGTGTTTTCTCTGTGTTTTCTCTGTGTTTTCTCTGTGCTCTCTCCTTGTTTTCTCTGTGTTTTCTCTGTGCTCTCTCCTTGTTTTCTCTGTGTTTTCTCTGTGTTTTCTCAGTGCTCTCTCCTTGTTTTCTCTGTGTTTTCTCTGTTTTCTCTGTGTTTTCTCTGTGTTTTCTCAGTGCTCTCTCCTTGTTTTCTCTGTGTTTTCTCTGTGTTTTCTCTGTTTTCTCAGTGTTTTCTCAGTGTTTTCTCTGTGTTTTCTCAGTGCTCTCTCCTTGTTTTCTCTGTGTATTCTCAGTGCTCTCTCCTTGTTTTCTCTGTGTTTTCTCAGTGTTTTCTCTGTGTTTTCTCAGTGCTCTCTCCTTGTTTTCTCTGTGTTTTCTCTGTGCTCTCTCCTTGTTTTCTCTGTGTTTTCTCTGTGTTTTCTCTGTGCTCTCTCCTTGTTTTCTCTGTGTTTTCTCTGTGCTCTCTCCTTGTTTTCTCTGTGTTTTCTCTGTGTTTTCTCAGTGCTCTCTCCTTGTTTTCTCTGTGTTTTCTCTGTTTTCTCTGTGTTTTCTCTGTGTTTTCTCAGTGCTCTCTCCGTGTTTTCTCTGTGTTTTCTCAGTGCTCTCTCCTTGTTTTCTCTGTGCTCTCTCTTTGTTTTCTCTGTGTTTTCTCTGTGTTTTCTCAGTGCTCTCTCCTTGTTTTCTCTGTGTTTTCTCTGTGTTTTCTCTGTTTTCTCAGTGTTTTCTCAGTGTTTTCTCTGTGTTTTCTCAGTGCTCTCTCCTTGTTTTCTCTGTGTATTCTCAGTGCTCTCTCCTTGTTTTCTCTGTGTTTTCTCAGTGTTTTCTCTGTGTTTTCTCTGTACTCTCTCCTTGTTTTCTCAGTGTTTTCTCTGTGTTTTCTCTGTGCTCTCTCCTTGTTTTCTCTGTGTTTTCTCTGTGCTCTCTCCATGTTTTCTCTGTGTTTTCTCTGTTTTCTCTGTGTTTTCTCTGTGTTTTCTCTGTGTTTTCTCTGTGCTCTATTTCTTCATTCCTGTCCTTGTTTTCTCTGTGTTTTCCCATTGTGCTCTCTCTGTTATCTTATCTTGTGTTTTCTCTGTGTTTTCTCTGTTTTCTCTGTGTTTTCTCTGTTTTCTCTGTGTTTTCTCTGTGTTTTCTCTGTGTTTTCTCTGTTTTCTCTGTGCTCTCTTCTTGTTTTCTCTGTGTTTTCTCAGTGCTCTCTCCTTGTTTTCTCTGTGTTTTCTCTGTGCTCTCTCCATGTTTTCTCTGTGTTTTCTCTGTGTTTTCTCTGTGTTTTCTCTGTGTTTTCTCTGTGCTCTCTTCTTGTTTTCTCTGTGTTTTCTCTGTGTTTTCTCTGTGTTTTCTCTGTGTTTTCTCTGTGCTCTCTCCTTGTTTTCTCTGTGTTTTCTCTGTGTTTTCTCAGTGCTCTCTCCTTGTTTTCTCTGTGTTTTCTCTGTGTTTTCTCTGTGTTTTCTCTGTGTTTTCTCTGTGTTTTCTCTGTTTTCTCTGTGTTTTCTCTGTGTTTTCTCTGTGCTCTCTCCTTGTTTTATCTGTGTTTTCTCAGTGCTCTCTCCATGTTTTCTCTGTGTTTTCTCTGTGTTTTCTCTGTGCTCTCTCCTTGTTTTCTCTGTGTTTTCTCAGTGCTCGCTCCTTGTTTTCTCTGTGTTTTCTGCGTCAGAGGCTCCGTCGCTCCCACATGAGCTCAGTCAGACTCCTCTTTAAATATTAATCCTGTTGTAATAAAAGGTAATTGGTTTGAGGCTCCGCTCCAGGAGCCGCTGTTATGAGGCGTTCAAGGCCCAGCGCTGCCTGGGAATCCACAGCATCAATGTTTAACCACGGCACAGATGGACAGGAAGACGAGTTTATTCAGGCGCGATGAGCCCGGCGCGTCCACCGGGAGGAACAGCACGGAGTTTAATAAGTTTAAATGGACCCCCTGCTGGCCGAGGCCCCCTGCTGGCCGAGGCCCTGAGCTGCAGCCAAAGCCTCCTCCTTTAAGACGCTTTGGTTCTGACGGGTCTCTGTTCATGAGGCCCACATCATGTGTTTGTCCCAAAGGTGTGCAGAGGCTAACAGTTCCTCAAAGCTAATGCTAACGTTTATTAAAATCTGAATTTTAAAGTAAACAATCAGTTGCAATTTAAAATAAAGATTGTCGGAATGTTTTTATGTGAACATTATTTCAGTTTGTTTAATTTGTTTGTTTGTTTGTTTTATTCTTAATTTTATTTTATTTTTAATGTTTAGCCTCAACAGTAGAATTAGTGTTAGCATGAGAGGAGAATCCGACCGATAGTCGAACCTCGGATTCAGGAGGAGCCTGTGGTTTTCGTCCTGGTCGTGGAACACTGGACCAGCTCTATACTCTCCATCGGGTGCTCGAGGGTTCATGGGAGTTTGCCTCAGTCACATGTGCTTTGTGGATCTGGAGAAGGCATTCGACCGTGTGCCCCGGGGCGCCTTGTGGGGGGTGCTCTGGGAGTATGGGGTCCGGGGCCCTTTGCTAAGGGCTGTCCGGTCCTTGTACGACCGGAGCAGGAGCTGTGTTCGCATTGCCGGCAGTAAGTCAGACCTGTTCCCAGTGCATGTTGGACTCCGCCAGGGCTGCCCTTTGTCACCGGTTCTGTTCATAATTTTTATGGACAGAATTTCTAGGCGCAGTCAGGGCGTGGAGGGGGTCCGGTTTGGGAACCACAGGATCATCTCTGCTGTTTGCAGATGATGTCGTCCTGATGGCTTCCTCAAACCAGGACCTGCAACATGCACTGGGACGGTTTGCAGCCGAGTGTGAAGCGGCTGGGATGAGGATCAGCTCCTCCAAATCCGAGGCCATGGTTCTCGACCAGAAAAAGGTGGCTTGCCCTCTCCGGGTGGAGAGTCCTTGCCTCAAGTGGAGGAGTTCAAGTATCTCGGGGTCTTGTTCACGAGTGAGGGAAGGATGGAGCGTGAGATTGACAGGCGGATCGGTGCAGCGTCTGCAGTGATGCGGGCGCTGTATCGAACCGTTGTGGTAAAGAAAGAGCTGAGTCGAAAGACGAAGCTCTCGCTTTACCGGTCAATCTACGTTCCTACCCTCACCTATGGTCATGAGCTTTGGGTAATGACCGAAAGGACGAGATCGCGGATACAAGCGGAGCTCAGTCACACGGGAGGAGCTCAGAGTAGAGCCGCTGCTCCTCCACGTCGAGAGGAGCCAGCTGAGGCGGCTCGGGCATCTGTTCCGGAGCCTCTTGGACGCCTCCCTCGGGAGGTGTTCTGGGCATGTCCCACCGGGAGGCGGCCCCGGGGTAGACCCAGGACACGCTGGAGGGACTATGTCTCTCTGTGGCCTGGGAACGCCTCGGGATCCCCCCGGAGGAGCTAGAGGAAGTGTCTGGGGTGAAGGAAGTCTGGGAGTCCCTGCTTAGACTGCTGCCCCCGCGACCCGGCCCCGGATAAGCAGAAGAAGATGGATGGATGGATGGATGGATGAGACACAAACACATCCCTGTTTTGTAAAGTCTTTAACATGTTGAGCAAATACTGAGCTAACACTGAGCAAACACCAAGCTAACAGTGAGATAACACCGAGCAAACATTGAGCTAACACTGAGCAAACAATGAGCTAACACTGAGCTAATACCGAGCAAACAATGAGCTAACACTGAGCAAACAATGAGCTAACACTGTCCAAACATTGTGCTTACACCAAGCCAACACTGAGCTAACACTGAGCTAACAGCTAGAAAACACTGAGCTAACACCTAGAAAACACTGAGCTAACACAGAGCTAACACTGAGCTAACACTAGTTGCAGGTTTAATATAAAAGAGCACATTATCAGCATTAGAACCAGCTCAGACGAAAGGTTTTTACTTTGGTCTAGTTTTGTTTTATGTCCTGGTTTAATAAATGTCAAGTCCAGGTTGAATCCAGGTTAAGTCTGTGTTTAGTCCAGGTTTAGTCCGTGTTTAGTCCAGGTTAAATCCAAGTTAAATCCAGGTTAAACTCAGGGTTAATCCAGGGCTGGAAACAGGAAGTGGTTTGGGCGGTGTGACCTCTGACCTCTGTGAATGAGTGACGAGGGGAGTCGTGTCGCCGTGGGAACCAGCGGTCACACTCGGGTTCACCTCAGCCAGACGGAAACGCTCCAGGAGGAACTGAATCTACAGGAACCAGAGAACCAGAGGACTAAAGGACCAGAGAAACAGAGAACTGAAGGACCAGAGAACCAGAGGACTAAAGGACCAGAGAAACAGAGAACTGAAGGACCAGAGAACCAGAGGACTAAAGGACCAGAGAAACAGAGAACTGAAGGACCAGAGAACCAGAGGACTAAAGGACCAGAGAAACAGAGAACTGAAGGACCAGAGAACCAGAGGACTAAAGGACCAGAGAAACAGAGAACTGAAGGACCAGAGAACCAGAGGACTAAAGGACCAGAGAAACAGAGAACTGAAGGACCAGAGAACCAGAGGACTAAAGGACCAGAGAAACAGAGAACTGAAGGACCAGAGAACCAGAGGACTAAAGGACCAGAGAAACAGAGAACTGAAGGACCAGAGAACCAGAGGACTAAAGGACCAGAGAAACAGAGAACTGAAGGACCAGAGAACCAGAGGACTAAAGGACCAGAGAAACAGAGAACTGAAGGACCAGAGAACCAGAGGACTAAAGGACCAGAGAAACAGAGAACTGAAGGACCAGAGAACCAGAGGACTAAAGGACCAGAGAAACAGAGAACTGAAGGACCAGAGAACCAGAGGACTAAAGGACCAGAGAAACAGAGAACTGAAGGACCAGAGAACCAGAGGACTAAAGGACCAGAGAAACAGAGAACTGAAGGACCAGAGAACCAGAGGACTAAAGGACCAGAGAAACAGAGAACTGAAGGACCAGAGAACCAGAGGACTAAAGGACCAGAGAAACAGAGAACTGAAGGACCAGAGAACCAGAGGACTAAAGGACCAGAGAAACAGAGAACTGAAGGACCAGAGAACCAAAGGACCAGAGAACCAGAGAAACAGAGAACTGAAGGACCAGAGAACCAAAGGACCAGAGAACCAGAGAACTAAAAGAACACAGAACCAAAGGACCAGAGAAGTGAATCTACAGGAACCAGAGAACTAAAGGACCAGAGAACTGAAGGACCACAGAACCAAAGGACCAGAGAAGTGAATCTACAGGAACCAGAGAACTAAAGGACCAGAGAACCAGAGAACTAAAGGACCAGAGAACCAGAGAACTGAAGGACCAGAGAACCAGAGAACTGAAGGACCAGAGAACCAGAGAACTGAAGGACCAGAGAACCAGAGAACTGAAGGACCAGAGAACCAGAGAACTAAAGGACCAGAGAACCAGAGAACTAAAGGACCAGAGAACCAGAGAACTAAAGGACCAGAGAACCAGAGAACTGAAGGACCAGAGAACCAGAGAACTGAAGGACCAGAGAACCAGAGGACCAGAGAACCAAAGAACTAAAGGACCAGAGAACCAGAGAACTAAAGGACCAGAGAACCAGAGAACTAAAGGACCAGAGAACCAGAGAACTAAAGGACCAGAGAACCAGAGAACTAAAGGACCAGAGAACCAGAGAACTGAAGGACCAGAGAACCAGAGAACTGAAGGACCAGAGAACCAGAGAACTAAAGGACCAGAGAACCAGAGAACTAAAGGACCAGAGAAACAGAGAACTGAAGGACCAGAGAACCAGAGAACTAAAGGACCAGAGAACCAGAGAACTAAAGGACCAGAGAACTAGAGAACTGAAGGACCAGAGAACTGAAGGACCAGAGAACCAGAGAACTGAAGGACCAGAGAACTAAAGGACCAGAGAACCAGAGAACTGAAGGACCAGAGAACCAGAGAACTAAAGGACCAGAGAAACAGAGAACTGAAGGACCAGAGAACCAGAGAACTGAAGGACCAGAGAACCAGAGAACTGAAGGACCAGAGAACCAGAGAACTAAAGGACCAGAGAACCAGAGAACTAAAGGACCAGAGAACCAGAGAACTAAAGGACCAGAGAAACAGAGAACTGAAGGACCAGAGAACCAGAGAACTGAAGGACCAGAGAACCAGAGAACGACCAGAGAACCAAAGAACTAAAGGACCAGAGAACCAGAGAACTAAAGGACCAGAGAACCAAAGGACCAGAGAACCAGAGAACTAAAGGACCAGAGAAACAGAGAACTGAAGGACCAGAGAACCAGAGAACTGAAGGACCAGAGAACCAGAGAACTAAATGACCAGAGAACCAGAGAACTAAAGGACCAGAGAAACAGAGAACTGAAGGACCAGAGAAACAGAGAACTGAAGGACCATAGGACCAGAGGACTAAAGGACCAGAGAAACAGAGAACTAAAGGACCAGAGAAACAGAGAACTGAAGGACCAGAGAACCAGAGGACTAAAGGACCAGAGAAACAGAGAACTGAAGGACCAGAGAACCAAAGGACCAGAGAACCAGAGAACTAAAAGAACACAGAACCAAAGGACCAGAGAAGTGAATCTACAGGAACCAGAGAACTAAAGGACCAGAGAACTGAAGGACCACAGAACCAAAGGACCAGAGAAGTGAATCTACAGGAACCAGAGAACTAAAGGAACAGAGAACCAGAGAACTAAAGGACCAGAGAAACAGAGAACTGAAGGACCAGAGAACCAGAGAACTGAAGGACCAGAGAACCAGAGAACTGAAGGACCAGAGAACCAGAGAACTGAAGGACCAGAGAACCAGAGAACTAAAGGACCAGAGAACCAGAGAACTAAAGGACCAGAGAACCAGAGAACTAAAGGACCAGAGAACCAGAGAACTAAAGGACCAGAGAACCAGAGAACTAAAGGACCAGAGAACCAGAGAACTGAAGGACCAGAGAACCAGAGAACTGAAGGACCAGAGAACCAGAGAACCAAAGAACTAAAGGACCAGAGAACCAGAGAACTAAAGGACCAGAGAACCAGAGAACTAAAGGACCAGAGAACTGAAGGACCAGAGAAACAGAGAACTGAAGGACCAGAGAACTGAAGGACCAGAGAACTGAAGGACCAGAGAACCAGAGACAGTTTAATTCCTTTTATGTCCATGTTTCGCGTTCTTTTCCTTAACGTGAGGAGAACACACAGACACAGGGAGAACACGCAGACACGGGGAGAACACGCAGACACGGGGAGAACACGCAGACACGGGGAGAACACGCAGACACGGGGAGAACACGCAGACACGGGAGAACACGATGACACGGGGAGAACACGCAGACACAGGGAGAACACGCAGACACGGGGAGAACACGCAGACACGGGGAGAACACGCAGACACGGGGAGAACACGCAGACACAGGGAGAACACGCAGACACTGGGAGAACACGCAGACACTGGGAGAACACGCAGACACGGGGAGAACACGCAGACACGGGGAGAACACGCAGACACGGGGAGAACACGCAGACACGGGGAGAACACGCAGACACGGGGAGAACACGCAGACACGGGGAGAACACGCAGACACGGGGAGAACACGCAGACACGGGGAGAACACGCAGACACGGGGAGAACACGCAGACACGGGGAGAACACGCAGACACAGGGAGAACACGCAGACACGGAGAGAACACGCAGACACGGAGAGAACACGCAGACACAGCGAGAACACGCAGACACAGGGAGAACACGCAGACACAGGGAGAACACGCAGACACGGGAGAACACAGAGACACGGGAGAACACGCAGACACGGGGAGAACACGCAGACACAGGGAGAACACGCAGACACAGGGAGAACACGCAGACACAGGGAGAACACGCAGACACGGGGAGAACACGCAGACACGGGGAGAACACGCAGACACAGGGAGAACACGCAGACACAGGGAGAACACGCAGACACAGGGAGAACACGCAGACACGGGGAGAACACGCAGACACGGTGAGAACACGCAGACACGGGAGAACACTCAGACACAGGAGAACACGCAGACACGGGGAGAACACGCAGACACGGGGAGAACACGCAGACACGGGGAGAACACGCAGACACGGGGAGAACACGCAGACACGGGGAGAACACGCAGACACGGGGAGAACACGCAGACACAGGGAGAACACGCAGACACGGAGAGAACACGCAGACACGGGGAGAACACGCAGACCCGGGGAGAACACACAGACACAGGGAGAACCGCATGAGACACGGGAGAACACGAGACACAGGGAGAACACGCAGACACGGGAGAACACGCAGACACAGGAGAACACGCAGACACAGGAGAACACGCAGACACAGGGAGAACACGCAGACACAGGGAGAACACGCAGACACGGGGAGAACACGCAGACACAGGGAGAACACGCAGACACGGGGAGAACACGCAGACACAGGGAGAACATGCAGATACGGGGAGAAGTAGAAGACACGGAGAGAAGAAGAAGACACAAAGAGAACGCGCAGACACAGGGAGAACACGCAGACACGGGGAGAACACGCAGACACGGGGAGAACACGCAGACACGGGGAGAACACGCAGACACGGGGAGAACACACAGACACAGGGAGAACACGCAGACAGGGAGAACACGCAGACACAGGGAGAACACGCAGACACGGGGAGAACACGCAGACACGGAGAGAACACGCAGACACAGGGAGAACACGCAGACACAGGGAGAACACGCAGACACGGGGAGAACACGCAGACACGGGGAGAACACGCAGACACGGGGAGAACACACAGACACAGGGAGAACACGCAGACAGGGAGAACACGCAGACACAGGGAGAACACGCAGACACGGGGAGAACACGCAGACACAGGGAGAACACGCAGACACAGGGAGAACACGCAGACAGGGAGAACACGCAGACACAGGGAGAACACGCAGACACGGGGAGAACACACAGACACAGGGAGAACACGCAGACACGGGGAGAACACGCAGACACGGAGAGAACACACAGACACAGGGAGAACACGCAGACAGGGAGAACACGCAGACACAGGGAGAACACGCAGACACGGAGAGAACACGCAGACACGGGGAGAACACGCAGACACGGGGAGAACACGCAGACACGGGGAGAACACGCAGACACAGGGAGAACACGCAGACACAGGGAGAACACGCAGACACGGGGAGAACACGCAGACACAGGGAGAACATGCAGATACGGGGAGAAGTAGAAGACACGGAGAGAAGAAGAAGACACAAAGAGAACGCGCAGACACAGGGAGAAGAAGAAGAAGACACAGAGAGAACATGCAGACACAGCCCTGAGTTCTTTAGTGGATCAACAGTTCGTCAAAGTCTGAGAATGAATTCAAATATTTTACGACAAAGTAAACGTGACCCACAAAAAGTGAAACTGTGAATCCCAAAGTGATCCCTGTGCCGCGTTTGCCAGCAGAGGGCGCACGTGCCATGTGGAGCCGGGCGGTTCAAATCAGGCCCAAAACGATCACTGCGTCTGGAGGAGCGGGACGTCATGACGGCTCTGAGCCCAAACAGATTATTGAGAAAGACGAACAGCTGAAAGGTTTGGCAGCTGAGAACACAAGAGTCCGGCCAAGAATCACAGAGAGAGCCGGGTTTAACCAGGCACCGTCCAAAACACGCCGAGTCCTGCGCCGTACGTCCACAAACCTGCTCCAACACACGGGTTTAACCAGGCACCGTCCAAAACACGCCGAGTCCTGCGCCGTACGTCCACAAACCTGCTCCAACACACGGGTTTAACCAGGCACCGTCCAAAACACGCCGAGTCCTGCGCCGTACGTCCACAAACCTGCTCCATCACACGGGTTTGACATCTGGAGTAAAAATGATGAAATACAATCTGAAATAAGGAACTACTGTAAACATAGATAAAGTCCAGGTTTAGTCCTGGTTTAGACCATGTTTAGACCTGGTTTAGTCCATGTTTAGTCCTGGTTTAGACCTGGTTTAGTCCTGGTTTAGTCCAAGTTTAGTCCATGTTTAGTCCATGTTTAGACCAGGTTTATTCCATGTTTAGTCCTGGTTTAGTCCTGGTTCAGTCCAGGTTTAGTCCATGTTTAGACCAGGTTTAGACCAGGTTTAGACCAGGTTTAGTCCATGTTTAGACCAGGTTTAGTTCAGGTTTAGTCCATGTTTAGTCCATGTTTAGAACTGGTTTAGTCCATGTTTAGACCAGGTTTAGTCCATGTTTAGACCATGTTTAGTCCATGTTTAGTCCATGTTTAGTCCAGGTTTAGTCCATGTTTAGTCCTGGTTTAGTCCAGGTTTAGTCCAGGTTTAGTCCAATATTATGAGTAAAATTAATCAAATCCCTTTTAAATAAGTAACTAATGTGTGAACTCTAATGAGATGCGCATATTTAACGGCATCTTTAACACCTGCAGGAGCTTTATTTAACAGCCTCTTCAGAGTGATAAGCCCCGCCTCTTCAGAGTGATAAGCCCCGCCTCTTCAGAGTGATAAGCCCCGCCTCTTCAGAGTGATAAGCCCCGCCTCTTCAGAGTGATAAGCCCCGCCTCTTCAGAGTGATAAGCCCCGCCTCTTCAGAGTGATATGCCCCGCCTCTTCAGAGTGATAAGCCCCGCCTCTTCCGAGTGATAATCTTCAGAGTGATAAGCCCCGCCTCTTCAGAGTGATAATCTTCAGAGTGATAAGCCCCGCCTCTTCAGAGTGATAAGCCCCGCCTCTTCAGAGTGATAAGCCCCGCCTCTTCAGAGTGTCATTTGTCAGGTTTTTATTTGTTGAAAAGCGGCTACATGAACATTTAGAACCAGCAAATATCAACCAGAGTCTTATAATAGTCAAATAATCTAAGCACAGGATGTGGGCGGGGATAGGGGGAAGGTGAAAACAGGGATTTTCTAAGCACAGAGGACTCAGTTGCAGGTATCAGTCAGAATCCAACTGATTAAATAATAATGATAAAAGCTCATTAAAGGTGATTTTCAGAATACAGTACGTCTCCTTTAATGTGAGTGTCTCCTTTAATGTGATGAAACTCTTTTGTTGTTGTTTCACAGTTTGTTCTGCATTTATTAAAAGTAGAGACCCTTTTTCACACGTGAGACTCTGTGATCTGTGTCTGAATAAAACCAAATTAAACAAAGTTCAGTCACTTCCTGTTGATGGTTTTGTTTTTCGGAGTCAGTTGTTGAAGTTTGTTCAAGATTAAAGTTCAAAAGTCACATTTTACTGCGGCTCATGAACTCAGCTTTAAGAAACTAAACCAGGTCTAAACCAGGTCTAAACCAGGTCTAAACCAGGTCTAAACCAGGACTAAACCAGGTCTAAACCAGGTCTAAACCAGGTCTAAACCAGGTCTAAACCAGGACTAAACCAGGTCTAAACCAGGTCTAAACCAGGTCTAAACCAGGTCTAAACCAGGTCTAAACCAGGTCTAAACCAGGACTAAACCAGGTCTAAACCAGGTCTAAACCAGGTCTACACCAGGGCCAAACCAGGACCGAGCCTGGATGCCCCGCCTCTTCTCCTGTTAATGGCCTGGACGCCTGCAAGGTCTGTTTCCGTTGGAGGCCAAAGACATTTCCCTCCAAAAAACAGGAGCAGAGTTCAACCTGCAGGAAACTGAAGCTCTGAGAGTCACACCGAGTCACACCGAGTCACACCGAGTCACACCACCAGGTCACACCAGGTCACACCGAGTTACACCACCAGGTCACACCGAGTCACACCACCAGGTCACACCACCAGGTGACACCGAGTCACACCGAGTCACACCACCAGGTCACACCGAGTCACACCACCAGGTCACACCAGGTCACACCGAGTGACACCAGGTCACACCGAGTCACACCAGGTCACACCAAGTCACACCGAGTCACACCGAGTCACACCAGGTCACACCAGGTCACACCGAGTCACAGCACCAGGTCACACCGAGTCACAGCACCAGGTCACACCGAGTCACACCAGGTCACACCACCAGGTCACACCGAGTCACACCAGGTCACACCAGGTCACACCAGGTCACACCGAGTCAGACCGAGTCACACCAGGTCACACCAGGTCACACCGAGTCACACCAGGTCACACCAGGTCACACCGAGTCACACCGAGTCACACCAGGTCACACCGAGTCATACCAGGTCACACCGAGTCACACCAGGTCACACCGAGTCACACCGAGTCACACCAGGTCACACCAGGTCACACCGAGTCACACCGAGTCACACCAGGTCACACCAGGTCACACCGAGTCACACCGAGTCACACCAGGTCACACCGAGTCATACCAGGTCACACCGAGTCATACCAGGTCACACCGAGTCACACAGAGTCACACCGAGTTACACCACCAGGTCACACCGAGTCACACCACCAGGTCACACCGAGTCACACCACCAGGTCACACCAGGTCACACCGAGTGACACCAGGTCACACCGAGTCACACCAGGTCACACCAAGTCACACCGAGTCACACCAGGTCACACCAGGTCACACCGAGTCACACCAGGTCACACCGAGTCACACCAGGTCACACCAGGTCACACCGAGTCACACCAGGTCACACCAGGTCACACCAGGTCACACCGAGTCACACCGAGTCACACCAGGTCACACCGAGTCACACCGAGTCACACCAGGTCACACCGAGTCACACCGAGTCACACCAGGTCACACCGAGTCACACCGAGTCACACCAGGTCACACCGAGTCACACCGAGTCATACCAGGTCACACCGAGTCACACCAGGTCACACCGAGTCACACCAGGTCACACCACCAGGTCACACCGAGTCACACCAGGTCACACCACCAGGTCACACCGAGTCACACCAGGTCACACCGAGTTACACCACCAGGTCACACCGAGTCACACCACCAGGTCACACCGAGTCACACCACCAGGTCACACCGAGTCACACCACCAGGTCACACCAGGTCACACCGAGTGACACCAGGTCACACCGAGTCACACCAGGTCACACCGAGTCACACCGAGTCACACCAGGTCACACCAGGTCACACCGAGTCACAGCACCAGGTCACACCGAGTCACAGCACCAGGTCACACCGAGTCACACCAGGTCACACCGAGTCACACCAGGTCACACCGAGTCACACCACCAGGTCACACCAGGTCACACCAGGTCACACCGAGTCACACCGAGTCACACCACCAGGTCACACCGAGTCACACCACCAGGTCACACCACCAGGTCACACCACCAGGTCACACCACCAGGTCACACCACCAGGTCACACCGGGTCACACCACCAGGTCACACCAGGTCACACCAGGTCACACCACCAGGTCACACCGAGTCACACCAGGTCACACCGAGTCACACCAGGTCACACCACCAGGTCACACCGAGTCACACCAGGTCACACCACCAGGTCACACCACCAGGTCACACCGAGTCACACCAGGTCACACCGAGTCACACCAGGTCACACCACCGGGTCACACCGAGTCACACCAGGTCACACCACCAGGTCACACCAAGTCACACCGAGTCACACCGAGTTACACCAGGTCACACCAGGTCACACCGAGTCACACCAGGTCACACCGAGTCACACCGAGTCACACCAGGTCACACCGAGTCACACCGAGTCATACCAGGTCACACCGAGTCACACCAGGTCACACCACCAGGTCACACCGAGTCACACCAGGTCACACCACCAGGTCACACCGAGTCACACCAGGTCACACCGAGTCACACCGAGTCACACCGGGTCACACCAGGTCACACCAGGTCACACCACCAGGTCACACCGAGTCACACCAGGTCACACCGAGTCACACCAGGTCACACCGAGTCACACCGAGTCACACCAGGTCACACCGAGTCACACCAGGTCACACCGAGTCACACCGAGTCACACCAGGTCACACCGAGTCACACCAGGTCACACCGAGTCACACCGAGTCACACCGAGTCACACCAGGTCACACCGAGTCACACCGAGTCACACCAGGTCACACCGGGTCACACCAGGTCACACCGAGTCACACCAGGTCACACCGAGTCACACCACCAGGTCACACCAGGTCACACCAGGTCACACCGAGTCACACCGAGTCACACCGAGTCACACCGAGTCACACCAGGTCACACCAGGTCACACCGAGTCACACCAGGTCACACCGAGTCACACCACCAGGTCACACCAGGTCACACCAGGTCACACCGAGTCACACCGAGTCACACCGAGTCACACCAGCTTATACTATATTCAGAAGGATTTGAATCTATCCAAAAGCTTATTTCTAGTATGTTTGACACAAGTTTTTAATGCAAAAGGACGTCATACAAGGTACTAATTACATTTTTTGTCATCCACTGTAAAAGAACTACAGTTTGTTGCATGTATGAAATTATAGAACGACAAAGATTAAACGTTCTGTCGCTGTTTTTACTTCAGTGCAGCGCCAGCACAGAAAAAAACAACAGAAATAGAGAATATAAAGGGAAAATACAACTGGGCCTAAAATGGAGCCCTGAGGTACTCCTTTGGAAGAAACCCCGGACCACATTGTGATTGATATTTGCTTTAGAGTTTTAATCGAAGGCCTTCGTGGATCGATGAAAAGAGCCACACATATAGTTTTAGATCCAGAGCTTGTAGGAAATGGTTTAGGTTTTGTCTGAATTCAACACAAACTTCAGGGATCGAGACTGGACTGAGGAGAAAACAGGATGTAAAGACTCAATGGCAAAAAGCAGATTAAGCAACGATAAAGTACCACATCATTCGAGTAAAAGTGGTACATGAAGAAAAAGAGCACAAAAGGAGAGAGTAAAGGGAAATACGACTGGGCCTAACATGGAGCCTTGAGGTACTCCTTCAGACACATGTAGAGAACAGGAAGAAACCGCACACAATTTATCGCAACTAATCGATCATTTAAATAATTGTCAGCCAATTTGATAATCGTGTAATGGTTTTTTGAACCGTAAACAACCTCCACAAACGTGCCATGCGCCGAGAGAGAAGGTTCTATCACTCAGACCAAGCAGAAATCCCCCAGAAACATTTTAAATTAAGTTTTTTATTTAATCGAAAAACCTATTTTGTTGTAAGTATACACCAAAAAATGCCACATCTGCACAGCTTCCTCTCGGTTAATCATTATAAAAATCTTGACCTTTCGTCGTCAAAACAAGTAATTCATTGAAAGAATCATCGCCGACTAATCCTTTACCAAAATAATCATTAGTTGCTGCTCAAATTGTGAATGAGTTTTGCTTCATTGTTTTAAACAGAATTTGACAGAAAAAAGCAACACGACATACTTTTAGATCCAGAGCCTTGAGATCAGCTGTGATCGTGCTGTTTCTTCCTAAAACTGAAAGTTAGACTTTAAAGGTCCCATATCCTGCTCTTTCCCTTCACACAGTCTGTCCTCAGGGCTTTGTGTAATATCCATAACATAACAGTTTACAAAAAACACCCATTTCTTGGACTGGCCCCCCTCCTCACTCTGAGATCTGACCCCCCCGAACAGAGAGCAGGCTGCCTCCCCCGCCCAACCCGTGCCTCCCCTGTAGTGGAGATGGTGCATGCGCCGTGTGCTCCGGTAAACAGCGATACACAAACACTGAATAAACCTTTTCTGGTCCTGACGGTGCGTCGTGCTGAGTCCTACGTCCTGGATCTGACCTGGAGTTTGACGTGCTCCAGGGCCTCAACCACGGACGTGCCGTTTGGTAAATAACAAGCTAACTCTTCGATCTGTCGTATCCATCGTGTAATTACTGTGTAGCATTAGCATTAGCTGTTTTTATTCTTCCTGGAGGCGTGGCTTAAACACCGCGTCATCTTAGTGAGGAGCCCCCGTCTGCTGCTCAGAGGGGGACGGAAAAGACAGTTCTCTAGTGAAAACATGAGGGAATCAATCAAAAAACCACTTTGGGCACAACATACGAGGCCCAGAGAGCCCTGGAGGAAGGTTAGAACCTCTGAAGAGTCCATTTAGCAGGATATGGGACCATTAAAGTGTCTCTGAGCAACTGGATCATTTCTAAGGGTCAAAAGTGATGTTTATTTAAATGATGCATAACCTCTGAATAGAATGAGTCTCCAGTCTGATGGAATTTGTTTTTACTTCCTGTAATTTTCAACTGATTTTTCAACTTTTTTTAAACCAAATTTTTTGTGTTCGATAGATATTGTTGGAGCTATTGGTCTTGATTTTAGTAATTTTACCATTTCTTTTTGCTTAATCTAATTTTTGGTCATTTATCTTTATTTTGTGTGGATTTTTGTTATTGTTTACATTATTTCTGCTAGTTTAGTTTCTAAGTGAATTGTTTCCTCTGATTTGCATAAATAGGTGAAGGGGGCGGGAGCAGCAGGGCATTGTGGGTACAAAAGGTATGAAAGAAGATTTTTTTAATAATGATTTTTCACATCAAGAAGAAAAAGAAACACTGAGCTACATTTTAATTAGTGAATTAGTGCAAAAACTAAAATTAAATAAACTAAAAAACATGTTTGTTGAATCAAATTATTAAATACGGAGCCCCTAAAGTCCCCAAACAATAATATATTTATTTTATGCGCAAGATTAATTATTTTTTTTTCTTTTAGGGGCTTTAGGGGGGCTCCGTACTTTGATTATTTTTCTAACTAACGCTGGTCAGTTTTGTCAGTGTCAAAGTCAATGTCAGCGTTATTTCTGTCGCTCGTTTACAACAACAGCAGCCGCCCAGAGCTGCACGTCACGGTAAAAACACAGGAAAGTAAAACGTCACAAACACAACAGTAGACTGGGTTAAAAGCCAAAGCAAAGAAAAGTGTCAAAGTGAGACGCTGCAAGTGAAACAGGAAAAAGTCTTACATTTAAAGATATCAATGTTAAACTTCTGCTGTAGTTTAGTCACATAAATGGAAGAAAAAATATATATAAATAAATAAAGTTTTTCACCGTGTCATGTTTTCATTTAGAAATAAGACATTTTAAGTAAAAATGACCAAAAATCCACACATTTGTGACATTTAAATCTGAAAAATGGACAGAACCAGGTTTAAATTTCTTCATTTTGTCACATATTAGTTATAAAAATGTACAGAGAGGATTTGGATTTATTATTTAGTTTTAAAGTAAACTAGATCTAACTGAAAATTGATCATTTACTAACCCGACTGACAGATTTAGTTTCTTATTTTAAACACAATTATGGTCTGATCATCAGAAATACCTTGAAACCAGTGAAATATTCTGCATCACATCAACAATTAAATCTCATCGAGTCAAAACTTCTCAAATCCAGATAAAAAAGATCAATTCAAGCCATTTTAAACGAGGATAGATTTACATTTTATAGGTCTTTAGCATGTCTTTAGCTTGTCTTTAGCATGTCTTTAGCATGTCTTTAGCTTGTCTTTAGCATGTCTTTAGCTTGTCTTTAGCATGTCTTTAGCATGTCTTTAGCTTGTCTTTAGCATGTCTTTAGCTTGTCTTTAGCATGTCTTTAGCATGTCTTTAGCCCGTGGTGTCTTTAGCATGTCTTTAGCTTGTCTTTAGCATGTCTTTAGCATGTCTTTAGCTTGTCTTTAGCATGTCTTTAGCTTGTCTTTAGCATGTCTTTAGCATGTCTTTAGCCCGTGGTGTCTTTAGCATGTCTTTAGCGTGTATAATATTATAAATAACATCAACAATTAAATCTCATCGAGTTAAAACTCCTCAAATCCAAATAAAAATGATCAATTCAAGCCATTTTAAACGAGGATAGATTTACATTTTATATATAACATACACTTAAGCCACTTTATTTGCCATTTTTACTATTTATTCCCAGACAGCCACCTACTGTAAATAAGAGTGTGCACTTTATACTTTATATTGTATTTTTATGACCATGTTTATTTATCCTATTTTTATTGCATGCGCCTATTTCATTCATTCCTGTCCTAAACTGTGTGTTGCAACAGTGGAATTTCCCCATTGTGGGACAAATAAAGGATCTCTATCTTATCTTATCTTATTTTAGATCATTTGGATTGAAAACCCATTTGTTTGCTCGGGCTTTTAACACAAGCTGAGCAGAACATTTGTATTACTTTTTTTTTTTTTTTTACTTGTTTCTGCATGTTCTGTTTTTGTATTTTTGTATTTTATTTTGTGTCTGTGAAGCACTTAGGGCCGTTGTGGTTGTTTTTAAATGTGCTTTATAAATACATTTGACTTGACTTGATTTGAAATAAGAAATAATGCGTTGAAACAAGTCACAAACGTTTGAAACAAGTGAAATAATCTAGTTCCATCAAATAAATAAATCGTCTGCTCTGATCTTAACGAGTCAAAACGTCTGAAATTCAGATTAAAATCATGAAATCAAGACGTTTAAAGGGCCCATGACAGGTTTTTATGATTCTCTAATTTTGACTTTATTCAGTGTATTAATACTTGTTGTAAATATATATAATAGTTTTACACCAATCAGGTCACTGTTTGTGGAGAAAAGTTGAAAAATCTGTTGAAAATTACAGGAAGTAAACAAACTGATGACATCACACTGTGAGACAAAAGAATTTACATAAAATAAACGACTTTTTTTGACCCTTTAAACATCAATTCAACTAAATAAATAAGTTCAAATATATTTTATTTGTCGGGTAAAAGAATTGATGACATTAGGTGAGTTTTAGCCCAGTGTACAGTGTGGTTGCTATGGTGATTTCCTAGTGTGATGTCATTATTTACAACCAGGAAGTGAAATTAAAACTTATAAAACTGCTAAACCGGGATAACATTTGTAAATAATTTTAGCAAAACTTGAAATGTATTTATCTTAACTGTATTTTAGATAAATGAGTCGTCCAACCTGTCATGGGCCCTTTAACCTGTCATGGGCCCTTTAACCTGTCATGGGCCCTTTAACCTGTCATGGGCCCTTTAACTCGTCTAGAATCCCTTTTGCTGTGTGTAAATGTGTTTTGTAGTGATGTATTGTTGTGTATTTCACTTTCCAACGCGGGAAACAAACGTCTTTAAACAAAACGCGGTGTGAGAGTGAAGTTCCCGTGTGGGTTTATCACGTGTTTGCGGCGTGTGTTTGTGGAGTTCAGGTGACGGGAACAGAATTTCAAACTCTGAGATTAGATTAGGAGTAAAACACGGCGATAAACGGAGCCTTTAGGAGCCATAAACACATCAGGGACACAGCGGGTCGCAAACTGTGGCACCAGCACAGCTCTCTGTTTGGTTCAGACGTTTTCAAAATCAATTTAAATGAAGATTATTCCAAAAAACAACGACAGAAGTTGATTTAAGACTTTCTTCTTTAAGATAAAATGATGCAGAACAATTCAATTCAACAGCAACAATCTCTAAAGACTATTCTATTTTCACAAACAAACTGGATTTCAACAAAAAGCAAACGGATCAATAATCAACTCAAAGTGTACGATGTGCCTCTGAAAGTGAAAGTAACACAAACGACGTCATGAGAAGCTGCTAACGCTAACGAAGCTCCAAACACACCATAAACAGCACCACAGCTCGCCGTGTTTACACCATACAATGTCATTCTCAACACTTTGAACACAAATGCTAACAGCTAGCACGTTGTTAGCCAGTTACGTGACTTCAGCGGTGCATTTAAACGTTTTTATTATTAATGTTCTGATGGAGAAATGAATAAACATGTGACGGTTCTCTGCAGAAATATAGACGTAACTCTGAAGAAGAAGCAGATTGACCCGACATAAAGCCTGAGTAAAAGTTCATGGCTCATTCTGGATCCCAGAGTGAGCCCTTGATTCTGTGTTAGTTGTTAATTCTGGGCCGTGTTCAGGTCATGTGTTGTTCCCATAAACACACATTAACGCTGAGCTAAAGGCTGTCGGTGCTAAATGGACAGAAAGTTCCATCTGGTGCCGGTGAAGCTGAGCTCTGCCGACTTCAAACGTCAGAAATCCTGCCAGCAACGCCATAAAGACAAATGTGAGAGCGACTCTTTATGACCAGGTTCAAGGGTCCAGGCTTTCATTGTTCCACAGAACTGAACTTTCCTCGACGATCACACGGGATCATACGGTCACATGATCGTACGGTCACATGATCGTACGGTCACATGATCGTACGGTCACATGATCGTACGGTCACATGATCGTACGGTCACATGATCGTATGGTCACATGATCGTATTGTGAGGCGTGTGATTCCAGTCAATCAAAAGTTTAGCTTTGATCTTTAGGTCAGTTACAAATGTGAATCTGAAGCTCTGTGTTTTATGTTATGAATAAACTTGAACATCAGTGTGTCCTGTTTTAGGTCCAGGTCTTTATTGTGTCGTGTCTTTAGCATGCTCATGTCTTTAGCGTGTCTTTAGCCCGTGGTTTCTTTAGTGTGTCTTTAGTGTGTCTTTAGCGTGTCTTTAGCATGTCTTTAGCATGTCTTTAGCGTGTCTTTAGCTTGTCTTTAGCTTGTCTTTAGCTTGTCTTTAGCCCGTGGTGTCTTTAGCGTATCTTTAGCGTGTCTTTAGCGTGTCTTTAGCGTGTCTTAACGTGCCGTGTTTTCAGCATATCTTTAGCGTGTCTTTAGCGTGTCTTTAGAGTGTCTTTTGCGTGTCTTTAGCGTGTCTTTAGCATGTCTTTAGCGTGCCTTTAGCCTGTGGTGTCTTTAGCATGTCTTTTGCGTGTCTTTAGCGTGTCTTTAGCATGTCTTTAGCGTGCTGTGTCTTTAGCATGTCTTTAGCGTGTCTTTAGCGTGCCGTGTCTTTAGCGTGTCTTTAGCGTGTCTTTAGCGTGTCTTTAGCGTGTCTTTAGCCCGTGGTGTCTTTAGCATGTCTTTAGCATGTCTTTAGCGTGTCTTTAGCATGTCTTTAGCGTGTCTTTAGCGTGTCTTTAGCGTGTCTTTAGCATGTCTTTAGCCCGTGGTGTCTTTAGCGTGTCTTTAGCGTGTCTTTAGCGTGTCTTTAGCGTGTCTTTAGCGTGTCTTTAGCGTGTCTTTAGCGTGTCTTTAGCGTGTCTTTAGCGCTCTCACCTCGGCCCTCGTTCTGGATGTTGCTCAGGATGTTGGAGTAGTTGATGGGCGTCTTGTTCTCCTCGAACACGAGCTCCTCCAGCGTCCCGTTCATGACCTGCAGTTCCGTGTACAGCCCCTCGATGGCGAAGTAACACGGCCGGTCGTCCACTTTGTTGTCGCTGAACACGAGCATGACGTGTTCCCTCCAGCCGAAGTGTTCGCACAGGCGCAGGGCGAAGCGGCCCAGCTTCTTGTGCGTGGGGCCCGTGTTGGTGATGGAAGGGTACACCCCGCCGTAGAAGGCCACGGCCGGCGCGCCCGCCGTCACCATGGGGACGTCCCAGTGCCCGGCGAACAGGCCCACGGGCGACGCGGCGTAGGAGCAGCCCGGCCCGATGAAGGCCCAGGGGTCGTGGGCCAGCTTCAGGTCCACGGCCATCAGCGGCGCCATGGACTCGGAGCAGATGCCGTGCTTGTCCTGACTCGACTTGAACTCGTACGTGAGCGCGTGGCCCGGGAGCAGCCGCGGGTCCGAGTTCACGGTGCGCACGGCCCGGTCGATGGCGGCGCCGATACGAGGCCACGCCCACGGGTACTTGGTGTTACTGTGCGGGAGGATCACGGCCAGCGTCACGTTGGGTTTGGGCCCCGGGCCGTGGGCCGCGTGGGTGCGGGTCAAACGCCGGGGCCTGTGACCGTGAGCCGGGGCCACGAGCACCAGCAGCAGCAGCAGAGAGAGCCGGGGGCCACGCTGAGGGCCCCGCCGGGGGCCACAGGGCGGGGAGAGCCAGGGGCCGCGCTGAGGGCCCATGGTCACTGAGCCACATCAATTATTCAAGAGTCTGAGGAGAAACAACAACGAGAAATGTCAGAGCGACAGCTTCAAACTCAGGACTGTTTTAGAGCTCGACGGAAACAGATTTTCCCATCGAACTCTGAGGCTTTTTAAACACGTTTAAAGGAGCTGGACCTGATTTGTTCGTGTTTTAATCGAGACAAACTGGACTTGTCCCTGATGTTTGTGATAAAGTCCAGCTCAGATTATTGTAAAAGCACCAGGAGAAAATGACACGCAGCACTTCCATCTGTTTATGGAGCGCTTCATTCTACGAGAAGCAGGAAGTACCCCGTTAGCATGCTAATGTTTGTTAGCTTTAGCGCTTTAAACTCATGGAGTGAATATTTAGGATGGACTGCATTAAAGTGAACGACACATGAGACGATGGAAGAAAACTAGTTCTGTTTTTCACTTTAAATCTGGATCGATCCAGAGACACGGCTTTAATCCACGACGGACAAAAGGACGAGTTCAACGTGAAAAGAAAGTGTGACTTATTTACATCAAACCAAACATTCTGGATGAATTGGTCCATGTTTCTCCAAAAGCAAACATTTAAAAATTATACTAAAATGTTGTAATAGGACTTTTATGGATTCCACCTGGACTTTTTCACTTTATTACACGTCCATTAAACTATTTTTTTGTTAAATGAGCTTCAGTTTTGAAAGAGGAACTGTCAAAACCAACAAAAGCCAAAAGTGTCACTCAGGCCTTTAGTTCTTCAAACATTTAAGAAAATGTAGCCGGACTTTAAAGTGTGATGTTCCTCTTTGTTTCAGTGGAATCCGAGTAAATCAGACCCAAAACTCCAGAGTCTGAGCTTCACAAAGAGTCACACAATAGTTTGACTCAGTTTGAGCTCGTTTCAAACGTTTGAGGAGAAACAGGTCCGATCTGAAAGTACTTTAACCAAATAAAGGTTGAAATGTGGGACTGAAGGCCTCAAGAGCGAAGATTGATGAAGAAAGTCTGTCATTGTTGTTCTTTTTTGACTTTTTGGTTTAATAATCCCACTGTCTTTGTTTCAAAAGCTCTTTTCGTGTGAGCTTTAGTCGCTTCTTCTCCCTAAAAGCAGCACTTCTGTTGTCATTTCACTCAAAACAAACGTCTGGACGTTGCATCACTTTTTTCCCGTCGTCTTCAGGACAGAATGAACTCTTCACGTTTGACTCAAACACAGAGCGAGGCCGAGCTCTGACGCACCAGGCCCTTTAAACACACTTTAAACCAAATAATGTGACTCAAAGGTTCATCAGGACTTCATTTACTGTAAAAACAAAAGATTAACATCGACAGAACCAGGATTAACTCAAGGCTCATTTAAGACTTAATGGTAAATAAATCCTGTCTTTGTCATTTTAAAAACACAAGGCCAGACTCTACAGGAAAAACTCAATTTTTTTCAATCGTTTTCTGTTCACTTTTCTCTCTGGTCTGGACTTTCATGTGTCCAATCTGCTCCTGATGTTTGATTCTTCCATTGAATCCACTTCATCCATAGATTTCTCTGACATTGTTTTCTTCAAATGCATTTTTGTCCCTCGAGACATAAAGATCATTAAAGTAGATCCACACAAACTGTACAATCTGGACTCAACACATTTAGACCAAACAAGGATTTAAGATCAGACTCTGACACATTTATGGAAGTTTGAGGTGAAATTTGAATTTTTAGGACAATTTTCAGTCAGATCTAGTTTAAACTAAATAATAATCCAAATCCCCTCTGTACATTTTTATAACTAAAATGTGACAAAATGAACCAAGAAATTTAAACCTGGTTCTGTCCATTTTTCAGATTTAAATGTCACAAATGTGTGGATTTTTGGCCATTTTTCACATAAAATGCTTTATTTCTACATGAAAACATGACATGATGAAAAGCTTTATTTATTTATATATTTGTTCTGACATTTATGTGAATAAACTACAGCAGAAGTTTGACATTGATATCTTTAAATTAAAGATCTTTCGTGCTGTGTCTCACTTTAAGTCTAAAAAATGAGGCTAAATTTGATTTTTTTAAATCAATTTTCAGTCAGATCTAGTTTAAACTAAATAATAATCCAAATCCTCTGTACATTTTTATAACTAAAATGTGACAAAATGAAGAAATTTAAACCTGGCTCTGTCCATTTTTCAGATTTAAATGTCACAAATGTGTGGATTTTTGGTCATTTTTTTCACATAAAATGCCTTATTTCCACTTCAAAACATGACATGATGAAAATTTGTATTTATTTGTTTTTTTGTTACATTTATGTGACTAAACTACAGCAGAAGTTTGACATTGATATCTTTAAATGTAGGACTTTCTGCAGCGTCTCATTTAAAAACCCACATTTTCATTTCAAAAACAGCACATTCAGCTCGAACAGAATGGGATAAAAAGAGCGTTTCTTTCTTTATCTTTTCCTCTCTTTATGTTTTTGATGCACAAAGTCATGACTGTGCTGTTCCCGATAAAGATCCTTGTGTTTTTTAATATCGTTGTTTGTTCATTGACGTTTCTGAAAAGATATAGATTTCAATCCATCATTTGTTTGTTTTTTGTCGACCGATCGCACAAACGAAAACGCTGGAACAATATTTTGGGTTGAATATTAATCGTCTGCATGTTTTCTTTGCACAAACGGTAAACTTTTTGTTATTTTTAAGGAAATGCATTCGAATTCCAGCTTCAGACGTGGAAGAATCAACACGTTTGACCGTTTCATCTTCAGGTTTTTTGTTGTTTTGCTGCTTTAAAGTCGTTGCGTCATCGACTGTTTGGTTTGTGTGACTTCAGCTCCAGAAAAAACAGATTTATCGATGGATTTACGAGAGTTTTATTCGAAATGAAAACCCAGAGACACTTCAGAACATCAGGAAACATCTGGACTCACCTCGGCCTCCACCGCCAGGTCCATCTTCTCTGGAGTCCAAGGAAATCCTGGTTCAGACCTGGTTCAGTCCTGGTTTAGTCCTGGTTCAGTCCTGGTTTAGTCCTGGTTTAGATTCAGATTGGACCGATTTAAAGTTTTCAGTTTCCAAAGTCGGTTTCGCATCGTCTTGTTTTAATTTATTCCAGTTTTTGCCCAAATTGAACCCATCAGACCTGGTTTAGACCTGGTTTAGTCCTGGTTTAGTCCTGGTTTAGTCCTGGTTCAGACCTGGTTTAGTCATGGTTTAGTCCTGGTTTGATTAATCTCTATTTTTCAGGTCGAATTAAAAGCACAGTCTTTGTTTCTTGCTGTTTAATCTTGTCTCACTGAAAAAAAGCTGCTGGTGTTTCATGTTTCGAAGCAAATTTAAGGCAGATTTTGATCATTTAATTCAAAATTCACTGCTGGTTTTAAAGAATTTGTGCATTTTTATTTTATTATTGCTGTTTGTACAAGAATTTATGCAAAACCTGTCATTTGAATCCCCTGAAGAAGATTTAAAATGCTGATTTTAGACATGATTTAAGTTTAGAAAATGTCATCTTTGCTTGTTTGGTTTCCTGCTGAATTCTAAAAATGCCCAAAGTCCTCTGCGTTTGATTAAAAATAAGTTGCAAAATTTTAAAATCCAGAAAAAAATGAAGGTTTTGTGATTTGTAATCCACAAGAACGAGAAGAGTTCAGTCCACGAGCCGCGCAGAGCAGGAGGTTTGAGCTGGTCCTAGTCCTGGTTTAGTCCTGGTTCTGGAGCTGGTTTAGTCCTGGTTTAGTCCTGGTTCTGGAGCTGGTTTAGTCCTGGTTTTGGAGCTGGTTTGGTCCTGGTTTAGTCCTGGTTTTGGAGCTGGTTTAGTCCTGGTTTTGGAGCTGGTTTAGTCCTGGTTTAGTCCTGGTTTTGGAGCAGACTCGTGGCTGCTGCTGCTGAAGGAAACGTCTGAACTGAAGAGAAGAGAACAGAGGGAGGAGCCAAGGAGAGAGGGAGGGAGACCTGCTTCAGACCGGGTTCAGACCTGGTTTAGACCTGATTTAGACCTGATTTAGACCTGGTTTAGTTTATATTTAGCTCTGGTTTCGTTCTGACGTCCTTAGACCTGGTTTAGTCCTGATTTAGACCTGTTTTCAGCTCTGGTTTACTAAAATTCAATTTAATCCAGATTTGGTCCAAAGGTTAGCACTGGTTTAGTCCTGGTTTGGTCCTGCTTTAGACCTGGTTTATAGACCTTGTTTTTAGTCCTGGTTTAGTCCTGGTTTAGTCCTGGTTTAGTCCTGGTTTGGTCCTGGTTTGGTCCTGGTTTAGACCTGGTTTATAGACCTTGTTTTTAGTCCTGGTTTAGTCCTGGTTTAGTCCTGGTTTAGTCCTGGTTTAGTCCTGGTTTAGTCCTGGTTTAGTCCTGGTTTGGTCCTGGTTTAGACCTGGTTTATAGACCTTGTTTTTAGTCCTGGTTTAGTCCTGGTTTAGTCCTGGTTTAGTCCTGGTTTAGACCTGGTTTAGACCTGGTTTATAGACCTTGTTTTTAGTCCTGGTTTAGTCCTGGTTTAGTCCTGGTTTAGTCCTGGTTTAGTCCTGGTTTAGTCCTGGACTCACATTATTATTTCAGGATTTTATTGATGTACCACACATGAAATTCTGTGAGAAAGGGGTGAGGGAGGGTGAGGGGGAGAGGGGGAGAGGGAGGGAGGGGTGAGAGAGAGAGGGGGGAGGGAGGGGGTGAGGGAGAGGGGGGGGGTGAGGGAGGGAGAGAGGGAGGGGGGGGGGGGAGAGAGAGAGGGAGGGATGGGGGAGTCAGAGGGAGGAAACTGAAGCTGAGTCTCTAAAAGCTTTTAGTATCGACTCAGTGAAATCTGATCCTCCAGAATCAATCTGTGCAGGACTGAACCTGGACTAAACCTGGACTAAACCTGGACTAAACCAGGACTAAACCTGGACTAAACCAGGACCGAACCTGGACTAAACCTGGACTAAACCTGGACTAAACCTGGACTAAACCTGGACTAAACCTGGACTGAACCTGGACTAAACCTGGACTAAACCTGGACTAAACCTGGACTAAACCTGGACTAAACCTGGACTTAACCTGGACTAAACCTGGACTAAACCTGGACTAAACCTGGACTAAACCTGGACTAAACCTGGACTAAACCTGGACTAAACCTGGACTAAACCTGGACCGAACCTGGACTAAACCTGGACTGTACCTGGACTAAACCTGGACTAAACCTGGACTAAACCAGGACCGAACCTGGACTAAACCAGGACTAAACCTGGACTAAACCTGGACTAAACCAGGACTAAACCAGGACCGAACCTGGACTAAACCTGGACTGAACCAGGACCGAACCTGGACTAAACCAGGACTAAACCTGGACTAAACCTGGACTAAACCAGGACCGAACCTGGACTGAACCTGGACCGAACCTGGACTAAACCAGGACCGAACCTGGACTAAACCTGGACTAAACCTGGACTTAACCTGGACAGAACCTGGACCAAACCTGGACTAAACCTGGACTAAACCTGGACTAAACCTGGACTAAACCTGGACTAAACCAGGACTAAACCAGGACCGAACCTGGACTAAACCTGGACTAAACCTGGACTAAACCTGGACTAAACCTGGACTAAACCTGGACTAAACCTGGACTGAACCTGGACCGAACCTGGACCGAACCTGGACCAAACCTGGACTAAACCTGGACTAAACCTGGACTAAACCTGGACTAAACCTGGACTAAACCTGGACTAAACCTGGACTAAACCAGGACTAAACCTGGACTAAACCAGGACTAAACCAGGACTAAACCTGGACTAAACCTGGACTAAACCTGGACTAAACCTGGACTAAACCTGGACTAAACCTGGACTAAACCTGGACTAAACCTGGACTAAACCAGGACCGAACCTGGACCAAACCTGGACTAAACCTGGACTAAACCTGGACTAAACCAGGACCGAACCTGGACTAAACCTGGACTAAACCTGGACTAAACCAGGACCGAACCTGGACTAAACCAGGACCGAACCTGGACTAAACCTGGACTAAACCTGGACTAAACCAGGACCGAACCTGGACTAAACCTGGACTAAACCTGGACTAAACCTGGACTAAACCTGGACTAAACCTGGACTGAACCTGGACTGAACCTGGACCGAACCTGGACCGAACCTGGACCAAACCTGGACTAAACCTGGACTAAACCTGGACTAAACCTGGACTAAACCTGGACTAAACCTGGACTAAACCAGGACTAAACCAGGACCGAACCTGGACTAAACCTGGACTAAACCTGGACTAAACCTGGACTAAACCTGGACTAAACCTGGACTAAACCTGGACTAAACCTGGACTAAACCTGGACTGAACCTGGACCGAACCTGGACCGAACCTGGACCGAACCTGGACCAAACCTGGACTAAACCTGGACTAAACCTGGACTAAACCTGGACTAAACCTGGACTAAACCTGGACTAAACCTGGACTAAACCAGGACTAAACCAGGACCGAACCTGGACTAAACCTGGACTAAACCTGGACTAAACCTGGACTAAACCTGGACTAAACCTGGACTAAACCAGGACTAAACCAGGACTAAACCAGGACTAAACCTGGACTAAACCAGGACTAAACCAGGACTAAACCTGGACTAAACCTGGACTAAACCTGGACTAAACCTGGACTAAACCTGGACCGAACCTGGACCAAACCTGGACTAAACCTGGACTAAACCAGGACCGAACCTGGACCAAACCTGGACTAAACCTGGACTAAACCTGGACTAAACCAGGACCGAACCTGGACTAAACCTGGACTAAACCTGGACTAAACCAGGACCGAACCTGGACTAAACCAGGACCGAACCTGGACTAAACCTGGACTAAACCTGGACTAAACCAGGACCGAACCTGGACTAAACCTGGACTAAACCTGGACTAAACCTGGACTAAACCTGGACTGAACCTGGACCGAACCTGGACCGAACCTGGACCAAACCTGGACCAAACCTGGACTAAACCTGGACTAAACCTGGACTAAACCTGGACTAAACCTGGACTAAACCTGGACTAAACCAGGACTAAACCAGGACCGAACCTGGACTAAACCTGGACTAAACCTGGACTAAACCTGGACTAAACCTGGACTAAACCTGGACTAAACCTGGACTGAACCTGGACCGAACCTGGACCAAACCTGGACCAAACCTGGACCAAACCTGGACTAAACCTGGACTAAACCTGGACTAAACCTGGACTAAACCTGGACTAAACCTGGACTAAACCAGGACTAAACCTGGACTAAACCTGGACTAAACCTGGACTAAACCTGGACTAAACCTGGACTAAACCTGGACTAAACCTGGACCGAACCTGGACTAAACCTGGACTAAACCTGGACTAAACCAGGACCGAACCTGGACTAAACCTGGACTAAACCAGGACCGAACCTGGACTAAACCTGGACTAAACCTGGACTAAACCAGGACCGAACCTGGACTAAACCTGGACTAAACCTGGACTAAACCTGGACTAAACCTGGACTAAACCTGGACTAAACCTGGACTAAACCTGGACTGAACCTGGACTAAACCTGGACTGAACCAGGACCGAACCTGGACTAAACCTGGACTAAACCTGGACTAAACCTGGACTAAACCTGGACTAAACCAGGACTAAACCTGGACTAAACCTGGACTAAACCTGGACTAAACCTGGACTAAACCTGGACTAAACCTGGACTAAACCTGGACTAAACCAGGACCGAACCTGGACTAAACCTGGACTAAACCTGGACTAAACCTGGACTAAACCTGGACTAAACCTGGACTAAACCTGGACTAAACCTGGACTAAACCTGGACTGTACCTGGACTAAACCTGGACTAAACCTGGACTAAACCAGGACCGAACCTGGACTAAACCTGGACTGAACCAGGACCGAACCTGGACTAAACCAGGACTAAACCTGGACTAAACCAGGACTAAACCAGGACAAAACCTGGACTAAACCTGGACCCAACCTGGACTAAACCAGGACACAACCTGGACTAAACCAGGACAGAACCTGGACTAAACCTGGACTAAACCTGGACTAAACCTGGACTAAACCTGGACTAAACCAGGACCGAACCTGGACTAAACCTGGACTAAACCTGGACTAAACCTGGACTAAACCTGGACTAAACCTGGACTAAACCTGGACTAAACCTGGACTAAACCAGGACCGAACCTGGACTAAACCTGGACTAAACCTGGACTAAACCTGGACTAAACCTGGACTAAACCTGGACTAAACCTGGACTAAACCAGGACCGAACCTGGACTAAACCTGGACTAAACCTGGACTAAACCTGGACTAAACCTGGACTAAACCTGGACTAAACCTGGACTAAACCTGGACTAAACCTGGACCGAACCTGGACTAAACCTGGACTGAACCTGGACTAAACCTGGACTAAACCTGGACTAAACCAGGACCGAACCTGGACTAAACCTGGACTGAACCAGGACCGAACCTGGACTAAACCTGGACTAAACCTGGACTAAACCTGGACTAAACCTGGACTAAACCAGGACTAAACCAGGACTAAACCTGGACTAAACCTGGACTAAACCTGGACTAAACCTGGACTAAACCTGGACTAAACCTGGACTAAACCTGGACTAAACCAGGACCTAACCAGGACCGAACCTGGACCGAACCTGGACCAAACCTGGACTAAACCTGGACTAAACCTGGACTAAACCTGGACTAAACCTGGACTAAACCTGGACTAAACCTGGACTAAACCTGGACTGAACCTGGACTAAACCTGGACTTTACCTGGACTAAACCTGGACTAAACCTGGACTAAACCAGGACCGAACCTGGACTAAACCTGGACTGAACCAGGACCGAACCTGGACTAAACCAGGACTAAACCTGGACTAAACCTGGACTAAACCAGGACTAAACCAGGACTAAACCAGGACCGAACCTGGACTAAACCTGGACCGAACCTGGACTAAACCAGGACCGAACCTGGACTAAACCAGGACCGAACCTGGACTAAACCTGGACTAAACCAGGATTAAACCTGGACTAAACCAGGATTAAACCCAGGGGAACAAAAAAAGATCCAAAAGAGGCCTAAAAAGAGGAACTAAACCAGGACTAAACCTGGACTAAACCTGGACTAAACCAGGACTAAACCTGGACTAAACCTGGACCGAACCTGGACTAAACCTGGACTAAACCTGGACTAAACCTGGACTAAACCTGGACTAAACCTGGACTAAACCTAGACAAATCCTGGACAAATCCTGGACTAATCCTGGATTAATCCTGGATTAAACTCTGGACCTCCCTGGACTCCTCTGGACCTCCCCTGGACTCCTCTGGACCTCCCTGGACTCCTCTGGACCTCCCTGGACTCCTCTGGACCTCCCCTGGACTCCTCTGGACCTCCCTGGACTCCTCTGGACCTCCCCTGGACTCCTCTGGACTCCTCTGGACCTCCCTGGACTCCTCTGGACCTCCCTGGACTCCTCTGGACCTCCCTGGACTCCTCTGGACCTCCCTGGACTCCTCTGGACCTCCCTGGACTCCTCTGGACCTCCCTGGACTCCTCTGGACCTCCCTGGACTGTGGCGGGCTCCAGATCCATGTGTTTCTTCTCCTTTTTCGCAGAATCTCACAATAAAATCTGGATTTAAACAGAAACAATCTGTGCTTTAGACAAATATGAAACACTGTGGCTCCCCCTGATGGAGAGTCAGAGGAACTACAGCTGTATGACACCAGGACTAAACCAGGACTAAACCAGGACTAAACCTGGACTAAACCTGGACTAAACCAGGTCTAAACCAGGTCTAAACCAGGTCTAAACCAGGTCTAAACCAGGACTAAACCTGGACTAAACCAGGACTAAACCTGGACTAAACCTGGACTAAACCAGGTCTAAACCAGGTCTAAACCAGGTCTAAACCAGGTCTAAACCAGGTCTAAACCAGGTCTAAACCTGGACTAAACCTGGACTAAACCTGGACTAAACCTGGACTAAACCTGGACTAAACCAGGTCAGAACCAGGTCAGAACCAGGTCAGAACCAGGACTAAACCAGGACTAAACCAGGACTAAACCAGGACTAAACCAGGACTAAACCAGGACTAAACCAGGTCTAAACCAGGACTGAACCAGGACTAAACCAGGTCTAAACCAGGACTGAACCAGGACTGAACCAGGTCTAAACCAGGACTGAACCAGGACTAAACCAGGTCTAAACCAGGACTGAACCAGGACTGAACCAGGTCTAAACCAGGACTAAACCAGGACTAAACCAGGTCTAAACCAGGTCTAAACCAGGACTAAACCAGGACTAAACCAGGTCTAAACCAGGACTAAACCAGGACTAAAGTGAGACTAAATGGTTTCAGTTTCATGTAAATCCTTCATATTTGTTTTAAACTATAATAATGTATAAATGATGGCGTTAAATCACAGACGTCTCGGTGTCGTTTGTGCCGATCATTATTTATGAGACAAAGGCACCGTTTCCTGTTTGAATAATTAAAGTCCTGGTGATTTGGTCCTTTGCTCGTTTGAATAATCCACGAGACAAACAGCATTTCTATAAAACACGAGAAACATCAGCACCAGGGTCTACAAAACACACAGTCGACCGAACCTGGACTAAACCTGGACTGAACCTGGACTAAACCTGGACTAAACCTGGACTAAACCTGGACTAAACCTGGACTGAACCTGGACTAAACCTGGACTAAACCTGGACTAAACCTGGACTAAACCTGGACTGAACCAGGACTAAACATGGACTAAACCTGGACTGAACCAGGACAGAACCAGGACAGAACCAGGTCTAAACCAGGTCTAAACCAGGTCTAAACCAGGTCTAAACCAGGACAGAACCAGGACTAAACCAGGTCTAAACCAGGACAGAACCAGGTCTAAACCAGGTCTAAACCAGGACAGAACCAGGACTAAACCAGGTCTAAACCAGGACAGAACCAGGACTAAACCTGGACCGAACCTGGACCAAACCTGGACTGAAACCTGGACTGAAACCTGGACTGAAACCTGGACTGAAACCTGGACTGAAACCTGGACTGAAACCTGGACTAAACCTGGATTAAACCTGGATTAAACCTGGACTAAACCAGGTCTAAACCAGGTCTAAACATGGACTAAACCTGGACCGAACCTGGACCGAACCTGGACCGAACCTGGACTAAACCTGGACTAAACCTGGACTAAACCTGGACTAAACCTGGACTAAACCTGGACTAAACCTAGACTAAACCAGGTCTAAACCTGGACTAAACCTGGACTAAACCTGGACTAAACCTAGACTAAACCAGGTCTAAACATGGACTAAACCTGGACCAAACCTGGACCAAACCTGGACCGAACCTGGACTAAACCTGGACTAAACCTGGACTGAAACCTGGACTGAAACCTGGACTAAACCTGGACTAAACCTGGACTAAACCTGGACTAAACCTGGACTGAAACCTGGACTGAAACCTGGACTGAAACCTGGACTAAACCAGGTCTAAACATGGACTAAACCTGGACTAAACCTGGACTAAACCAGGACTAAACCAGGACTAAACCAGGACTAAACCTGGACTAAACCTGGACTAAACCAGCTCTAAACCAGGACAGAACCAGAACTAAACCAGGACTAAACCAGGTCTAAACCAGGACTAAACCAGGACTAAACCAGGACTAAACCAGGACTAAACCAGGACTAAACCAGGACTAAACCAGTAAACCAAACCAAACAGCCTCTGGTGGTGGGTTCAGACTCTTGATCCTGATGCAGACCCTGTTCATTCATTTCAATGCAGACGCAGCAGGTGCAGGTCGTGCTCACACGTTCATCATTTACAGACGAGCCTTAACTGTCGCCGACATAAACAGACGCAAACTCCAGAGAAAATCTGCACAAACTGCTCAGATCTCAGGACCGTCCTGGGGCCTAAAGCTCCAGTCACTTTCACCGTTAAAGGACGAATGTTCTTCATCAAAAACACACTGGAGTCACATTCAGGTTCATTCACACTGTTCTCATGAGTGTTTATTGGAAAATCCTGTCCCTCCGAGCGTCAAACATACTTCCTGCTGAACTCCTTCTGTCCGGGACGTATTTTCAGACTCAGACGTCATTTATCTGAGAATCTACTGCTGTTTTTAGTTCTTAAATCATCACTAAACTCGATAACTGCTGCAGCAAATCCACACGATGATGTCTTTTCAGCTCTAACTTCACTAGATTGTATGTAGCTCTGGCGCCATCTGCTGGATGCACTCAGTGAGTGTCATTTCACAGTGACTGATCACACAGGGCAGAGGATGAAGTAGACACTGTTTTGTTTTTGTTTTAAAACATGAGATGGAAAACTTAAGGCGCTCCAGAGCAGGTTTAAAGGAGAACAATATGAAAAATGCAGAATATTTTTCCTTTCAGTTTGTGATCAAAAGACAACTGGACGAGGAAACGAGCCATTAGATCCAAAACTCTGAACTTTGTGCGTTGGGCGTTCAGAGACGAGCCATGAGCGAGTCAGAGGGGGATTATGGGAGTTTGGGTTTAGTCCTGATGTAGTTTTTAGTAAGAATTCCACGTCAAAGTGAGACGCTGCAGGTGAACAAGAAAAACTCTTACATTTAAAGATATCAACGTTAAACTCCTCCTGTAGTTTACTCACATAAATGTAAGAAAAAATTTATTACAAGTTTTTCATCTTGTCATGTTTTCATTTAGAAATAATGCATTTTATGTGAAAATGGCCAAAAATCCACTTATGCTAAATGGACTTTTCAGAGGTTCTAACCTTCCTCCAGTGCTATTTGTGCCTCGTATGTTGTGCCCAAAGTGGTTTTTTGATTGATTCCCTCATGTTTTCACTAGAGAACTGTCTTTTCCGTCCCCCTCGGCTGAGCAGCAGACGGGGGCTCCTCACTAAGATGACGCTGTGTTTAAGCCACGCCTCCAGGAAGAAGAAAAACAGCTAATGCTAATGCTACACAGTAATTACACGATGGATACGACAGATAGAAGAGTTAGCTTGTTATTTACCAAACGGCACGTCCGTGGTTGAGGCCCTGGAGCACGTCAAACTCCAGGTCAGATCCAGGACGTAGGACTCAGCACGACGCACCGTCAGGACCAGAAAATGTTTATTCAGTGTTTGTGTATCGCTGTTTACCGGAGCACACGGCGCATGCACCATCTCCACTACAGGGGAGGCACGGGTTGGGCGGGGGAGGCAGCCTGCTCTCTGTTCAGGGGGGTCAGATCTCAGAGTGAGGAGGGGGGCCAGTCCAAGAAATGGGTGTTTTTTGGAAACTGTTATGTTATGGATATTACACAACGAGAAAATGTATCAACAAAGCCCTGAGGACAGACTGTGTGAAGGGAACAGAGCAGGATATGGGACGTTTAAACCTGAAAAATGGACAGAACCAGAATCAAACCGGTTCCCGTGGACACAGATGCTGTGAGCGGCTCAGATGGATCTGTGTTGGATGAAGGCGTCCTGCGTTGTACACGACAGACTGGCCCCGGTGACAGTCGTGACCCTGGAGTCGATACCCGGGAGCATCGACGAGCTCATCGTGGTGTGTGGCAGGACGGGCGCTCGGGGGCGGGAAGGGCGCTCGGGGGCGGGGCGGGCGCTCGCGGGACACCTCTGGGTGATGCCGAGCTGTGTGTGACAAAACCAGGGACAAGTTAAAGAAAGTAAAAAAAGGAGTTTATGTTAGCGATAAAGAAGCAGAACACAGAAGGAGGAGGGACCAACAGAAGGAGGAGGAGGGACCAACAGAAGGAGGAGGAGGGACCAACAGGAGGAGGGACCAACAGGAGGAGGAGGAGGGACCAACAGAAGGAGGAGGAGGGACCAACAGAAAGAGGAGGAGGGACCAACAGGAGGAGGAGGAGGGACCAACAGAAGGAGGAGGAGGGACCAGCAGAAGGAGGAGGAGGGACCAACAGAAGGAGGAGGAGGGACCAGCAGAAGGAGGAGGAGGGACCAACAGAAGGAGGAGGAGGGACCAACAGAAGGAGGAGGAGGGACCAACAGGAGGAGGAGGAGGGACCAACAGAAGGAGGAGGAGGGACCAACAGAAGGAGGAGGAGGGACCAACAGGAGGAGGGACCAACAGGAGGAGGAGGAGGGACCAACAGAAGGAGGAGGAGGGACCAACAGAAGGAGGAGGAGGGACCAACAGAAGGAGGAGGAGGGACCAACAGAAGGAGGAGGAGGGACCAACAGAAGGAGGAGGACGGACCAACAGAAGGAGGAGGAGGGACCAACAGGAGGAGGAGGAGGGACGAACAGAAGGAGGAGGAGGGACCAACAGAAGGAGGAGGAGGGACCAACAGAAGGAGGAGGAGGGACCAGCAGAAGGAGGAGGAGGGACTAAACAGGAGGAGGAGGAGGGACCAACAGAAAGAGGAGGAGGGACCAACAGAAGGAGGAGGAGGGACCAACAGAAGGAGGAGGAGGGACTAAACAGGAGGAGGAGGAGGGACCAACAGAAAGAGGAGGAGGGACCAACAGGAGGAGGAGGAGGGACCAACAGGAGGAGGAGGAGGGACCAACAGAAGGAGGAGGAGGGACCAACAGAAAGAGGAGGAGGGACTAAACAGGAGGAGGAGGGACCAACAGAAGGAGGAGGGACCAACAGGAGGAGGAGGAGGGACCAACAGAAGGAGGAGGGACCAACAGAAGGAGGAGGGACCAACAGAAGGAGGAGGGACCAGCAGGAGGAGGAGGGACCAGCAGGAGGAGGAGGAGGGACCAACAGAAGGAGGAGGGACCAACAGAAGGAGGAGGAGGGACCAGACACAGGTCGAGCTCTGGAGGGTCGTACATAAATGTAACAAATGTTTAACCGAAAAATGAGAACCTTCTCCACGTCCTTCATCCTGAGGTTAAACAGGAGGAGCTGCTCCTCTGCTCCTCTGCTCCTCCTCACACGGTTTAGAGATCGTTGGCTCCTTCTTCGTCTCCAAATCTTGATGCACTGAACACACATCAGTGTAAAATATACACAAAACTGGTAAGAAATACACAGCAAAAATACTGAAACTGGTTACCTCATGTTACTTATCCTCCTCGGCCAGAGGCTGCACCTCCTCCAGGAGGTCAGCCCTGTCACCAGGAGGTCAGTCCTGTCATCAGGAGGTCAGCCCTGTCACCAGGAGGTCACAGTGACACCAGAAGAGTTTAATGTCATTACACCTGACACCGAGGAGGTCAGCCCTGTCACCAGGAGGTCAGCCCTGTCACCAGGAGGTCACCAGGAGGTCAGCCCTGTCACCAGGAGGTCAGCCCTGTCACCAGGAGGTCACCAGGAGGTCAGCCCTGTCACCAGGAGGTCAGCCCTGTCACCAGGAGGTCACCAGGAGGTCAGCCCTGTCACCAGGAGGTCACCAGGAGGTCAGCCCTGTCACCAGGAGGTCACCAGGAGGTCAGCCCTGTCACCAGGAGGTCAGCCCTGTCACCAGGAGGTCAGCCCTGTCACCAGGAGGTCAGCCCTGTCACCAGGAGGTCAGCCCTGTCACCAGGAGGTCAGCCCTGTCACCAGGAGGTCACAGTGACACCAGAAGAGTTTAATGTCATTACACCTGACCGCTGTAGGAGGAGCTGTGGGAGGAGCTGTAGGAGGAGCTGTAGGAGGAGCTGTAGGAGGAGCTGTAGGAGGAGCTGTAGGAGGAGCTGTGGGAGGAGCTGTAGGAGGAGCTGTAGGAGGAGCTGTAGGAGGAGCTGTGGGAGGAGCTGTGGGAGGAGCTGTAGGAGGAGCTGTAGGAGGAGCTGTAGGAGGAGCTGTAGGAGGAGCTGTAGGAGGAGCTGTAGGAGGAGCTGTGGGAGGAGATGTAGGAGGAGCTGTAGGAGGAGCTGTAGGAGGAGCTGTAGGGGGAGATGTAGGGGGAGCTGTAGGAGGAGCTGTAGGAGGAGCTGTAGGAGGAGCTGTAGGAGGAGCTTTACTATTTGAACATTTGACCCACTTCTGTGGCTCTGAGCGGGTCACACGGAGCTCTGGGTCATTCATGAAGTGACAGCAGCTCCAGCTCAGTCACTTTTATTCCATAAAATGTACCGAGTGAATGTGTCACACGTCTCCTCTTCTTCTTCTTCTCCTCTTCTTCTTCTGACGGTTTGTGGTTCACGTTCAGTAAATAAATGAAAGTGTTATGTTTGTTCTGTTTGTTTCTTTCACAAACTGTTCATCCTGGACACAAAGACAAAAGACAAAAGGAGTAAAAACACATTGAATGAGACCGAGACACGTGACTATTCATTATGTCTTACCTTTTCATCCTCTGAGGCCCCGCCCCGGGGTCACTCTGCTCCTGGTTCTTCGCTCGGATCGAACTCTGTTTGTGCCTGTTTGGTCGAACTGGATCCAGGTCGAACAAAAAGGCAAACATCTTTTCTTTCTTTTCTTTTCTTGTTCTTTTCTTTTCTTTTCTTTTCTTTACCGCTGAACTCTCGCGCCATTACTTCAGCGGAGCGTCAGGACGTGAGCGCGCACGCTCTTTGCGTCACTTCCGCTAAAACAGCGCGGGAGTTTCATTCCCGAGTCCGTCCCGTTCTGCGCATGTCCGGGCCCCAGAGGCCGCTGTGGATGAAAGTGAAACGATCACTTCTGATTAAAGGTTGAATGGAGGATTTCTCGCCGATTTGAAAATCTGTGGCTGTTAGTCCTTTTTTTGAAAAAGTGCATGTGCAGGTTCCCCCTCCCCCCTGTTTCTCCTGAGTGAACGCCCCAAACCTCGTGCACGAGCACCAGCAGCACTGCTCCATGTGCATCTGTTTACAACAGTGGTTCTTAAACTAGGGGTTGGGACCCCAAATGGAGTCGCGAAATGATTTCCAGGGGTCCACAGATGACGGGAAAAATGAATACAATCGAGTTAAACAAGGCTTGACTCCCTTCAAATGCAGTGGTAAATGTAGATTTCTATTTGTCGGCCAATCAAAGAAATTTTTCTAAGTCTATATTCTCTAAATAAAAGCAAACATTAAATATAAGGCTCATTTATCACTTTGCATGTCGCCTATTCTTTGTGTTTGGGGGTCGTGAATGTGAACTATTGATATTTTTGGGGTTACGACTGAAAAAGTTTAAGAACCACTGGTTTACAAGACGATTGGTGTCGCTTTCTCACGACAACCTCCGCGAAGAAGATTTAAAAACTTTCAAAATGTATAAAAACATAAAAAAAGAGTCAGATAAACAGTTACCTGTCCAGCAGAAACTTTGCAACGGAGGCATCAGTTGAAGCCTGTTCTGTCTTTCAATGCTCGCCAGCCGTAAACCATTCCCCCAGAATAACACGCCTTTTGTTTCTTTCCTCTGCAGACTTTCGTCTCTTCTGTGAAAGCTCCAAAACAGTCTTTCTCTTTCGTCCCATTTCGGTTCTTCGTGGATGAAAGTTTAGACCTACAATGACGGAACTCGCCGCTAACCTCCTGCTACATAAACACACTAGCATATCAACCACGCATGCGCGGTTCCCCTGGACGAGCCTGTGGGCGGGCACTAGCACCAGAGAATGATTGACACCTGAGCGGACCAGTTATTTGTGCTACCCACGAGGAAATGAGATTCTGATTTGTTGCCCGAAATCCTCCATTCAACCTTTAAAGAACGGGGTCGAAATATAGTTTATTTGACCATTTTAACTTGAGCTGTGCACCTTTAAGGCTGATCTTTATGTCTCGAGGGACAAAAACGCATTTGAAGAAAACAATGTCAGAGAAATCTAGTCCAGATGTGAGAGAGAAAAGTGATTAAAAAAAAAGTTTTTCCTGTAGCGTCTGGACTTCACTTTATCAATGACGTCTGGTCTGTACGTCCGCGGTGTTTCTGAAAATTAAACAAATACATCGAACAAAAGAACATCTGCATCTTAAACACAGAAGTGACTCGGAGCTCGAGGCTCAGCCGCTCTTTTCTGGGACAGACCTGAGCTCAGGACGAGCCGCCGGAGCATTTAAATATATTTGAATTAAGTTTACAAAATGTGGAAAAATATGGAACGATCCACCATTAAAAGTAAAAAAAAAAAGAAAGAAAAAAGGCAAATTTACAGATAATAAAAAGAATTTAGATATATAAAATAGATATAAATAATATTACATAAAAAATAAAAATAAATACAGGTTAAAAAAATACAAAATATGTATATTTAAAAACCTTTTTAGGCTCAGGTTTGTCCATACGTTTTATTGATCACAGTTTCTGTTAAAGTTAAGTAAAAGTTTACAGCACTTTTTCCCATGAAGCTCAGTTCTTTTTTGTTTGTGTGTTGTTGTTGTTTTTAATTTTACAGCTAAAGAAGATTTGGGATTATTATTATACACAATTCCTTATATTTTGTGCAAATATTCTTTTTTTGTTAAATTATTCAAACAACTTGTATTTACAGTTTTCAATCAATCAATCGATCGATCAAAAGCAGATTCAGACATAAAAAAGAAGCCGCTGTGGAATGTGAAACGATCATTTCTGATTAAAGAATGGGATCGAAATATAGTTTATTTGACCATTTTAACTTAAGTAAGACTGATCTTTATGTCTCGAGGGAGAAAAACGCATTTGAAGAAAACAATGTCAGACAAATCTATGGATGAAGTGGATTCAATGGAAGAATCAAACACCAGGAGCAGATTGGACACGTTTGTCGTTTCCTCAGGATGAGACGCCGCGGTCCGTGAGCTTTTAAATGTATTTGAATTAACAACATATGGCAAAATACGGAACGTTCCACCATAAAAAGTAAAACAAAAAAAGAAAAAAGGGCAAATTTACAGATACATAAAAATAAATTTGAAATATAAAATAGACATAAATAATATTACATATAAAAATAAATACAGGTAAAAAAAAAAAAAAAATGTATATTTAAAAACAACCATTTTAGGCTCAGGTTTGTCCATACGTTTTATTTTGCACTTTTTTTCCCATGAAGCTCAGTTCTTTTTTGTTTGTGTGTTTTTTATCTGACGGCTAAAGAAGATTTGGATTATTATTGAATAAAACACAATTCCTTCCTCTTATATTTTGTGCAAATATTCTTTTTTTTTTATTAAATTATTCAAACAACTTGTATTTACAGTTTACACACAAATACATAAGATTTACGTTATTATTATTATTATTATTAAACCAGACGTGGCGCGCCGGAAGTGGGTCCACTGTCCACTTCCGGTTTTCCTCGGCTCTGAAGAAGCGCCGTGTGTTTGTGGCTCCGCTTCAGTTTCAGGTCAGTTCTCCGTCAAACCCGCGCGGGATTCAACCCAAAGCTTCGTGTCTTTTCTGTTTCTGCTGATAATGAGTTTGTGATGATTCGTGTCACTTTGCGCTCAGTTTGTGAAAGTTTAATGAACCGCAGCTGGAAACGTCCAGAGTGTCCGGCCGCAGACCTTCACCACCAGGAGGCGCCGTCACCCGCAGGGCCAGAAGGACACGTGACATAACATAAATAAAAAGGTTAGGCCGTTACTTACAATATTATAAAGTGGAAAAATACTTGGCTCATTGCTTCAAAATACTGCATTAACAATAAAATAAAAGAAATACACTGGAAAATAATTCATAGAACATACCCTACAAACTTATTTTATCTAAATTCACAGACAAAGAGAAAAGCTGCTCCTTCTGCAACCACTGAAGAATCTATACGCCACCTATTTATGGATTGCCCGTTATCCAAAGAATTATGGTCAAAACTACAGTCATTCATAACAAACAACAAAACAATCAATTAACCTGGACTATCAAAATATAATCACACATTTCACTCATAAAAACAAAACATTTGAATACATAATCAGTCTCCTCACACTAATTGGCAAATTCCATAAACATAAAGCAAAAATCCTCAATTACAAACCAATTTACTAATAAAAGAAATACGCAATTACCTCCAATCAATTCAGAATATATGCATCAAAACCATAAATATTGCAAATCAACTGAAAATATATCCATGATTGACAAAACATGTGTGTATATGTAAATGTGAGTGCGGATATGTGTTGATATATTGAAATATACATAAATAATGTAAATAACTCATTGTTTATATTTACTGTTTGGAACCAATCGAACCTATCCCTTCTAATTATGACACTTTGACTGGATTATTCTCTTTATTCCTGAAGTTGTCGTACGCGCCGCCGTCTTGTTTCCGTTGTAGTTCACACGGAGCAGACGAGCTCAACAGAAAATAAGTTCTACTCGACTAAAAAGACGTTTTCAGGAAATCGTTGCGTTGTTTACAACAAAAGTGCAAAAAACGGCAAAAGTGGGCGGGGCAGAATAAGGTGAATAAAGTGGCACAAAAACACGACTAATATGTGACTCGAAGCGACAAAAACATGACTATAAGCGGAAAATGTCTTTGAAGCAACAAAAACTTGACTAAAAGCGACAAAAACTTGACTAAAAGTGACAAAATTGTGACAAAAAATGACAAAGTGAAAAAAGAACGTGACTATGAGCAACAAAAATGCTATGCTCCTTATCCCAGAAGTTGTCGTACGCCGCCGTCTTGTTTCCGTTGTAGTTCACACGGAGCAGACGAGCTCAACAGAAAATAAGTTCTACTCGACTAAAAAGACGTTTTCAGGAAATCGTTGTGTTGTGACTTGTTGTTGCTCGTGTTCATTAAACATTTTACACAAATCAATCGACTTTATGTAACATTTTAGCCTCAGACTTTTCCCTCGTTCGTCATTATCTTTAACGGAGTTCTCGTCAAACAGAAGTGCTTTTACAACAAAAGAAGTATCTGGCAAAAAGTGGGCGGGGCAGAATAAGGTGAATAGCAGCTAACTGTAGCTTCATAACATACAACATAAGATACTAACAAACAAACAAATACAAGTAACACGTAACATTAACTGACACAAATATGAATGAAACTTACGTGGTCATGGACGCACACAAAAGGGATAATGAACACACTAAATATGCTACAAGTCGGCAACTTTAACAAACAGCTCAAGACAACTCCAACTGACAACTCTTGAGTAACTAAAATGGTTGCCGTAGCAACTGTTCTACCAGTCAGCACTAGGAACTGCAACTATTCACACAGGCCTTTGGTACTTGCTCCGGCCTTAGGTTCAACATAAAACAAGAATAAAATATAATAAATATATAAAAGGCATGCATAAAAGTAAAAAAAGAGTAGACTAATACAGACAGTAGTGCAAACTGTCTTATTATATTATTGTTAAATATTAAATGAATTAATGAAATATTAACCTTTAAACATTCTCTTGAGTGACTTAAAGCGCCTCTGACAGGTTAAACTACTCATGTAACTAAAATACAGGTCAGATAAATATATTTTATTATTTATTTTTTATTTATTTTGCTAAAGGTAATTATAAATACAATCATTTTTAGCTATTTTTTTTACTTTGAAATATCACTTCCTGGTTGTAAACGATGACATCACACTAGGAAATTACTCTGAGCTGGGCTAAAACTCTGCTAGGGTCACAGATTTTTTTGTCCGACAAATCAAAATACATGTGAACGCCTTTATTTTGTTGAATTAATGTTTTAAGGGTAATTTAAGTTGTTCATTTTGTGTAAATGATGCTTAATCTTTGGATGGAGTGAGTCTCACAGTGTGATGTCATCAGTTTATTACTTCCTGTAATTTTAAACAGATTTTTCAACTTTTCTTCATAAACCATGACTTGATTGGTGTAAAACAATCATTTTAATGTACATTACGTATTAATAAACCAAATAAAATCAAAATTAGGAAATCGTTAAAACCTGTCATACACACTTTAAAGCGCCTCTGACGGTCGGATTACTCTTTAAACTAAAATGCAGTTAAGATAAATACATTTAAGATTCTTCTAAAACCTCCAGTTTAGCCTTTTTTTTTTAGTTTAGATTTAATTTGACTTGGTGGTTGTAATGACATCACTCTGGGAAACGACCCACAATCCTCCTGGACAGAGCAGAACGGACCTGATGTCACTGATGGCTTTAAGTGACAAAGAAAAACACACGTGACGCCTTTATTTAGTTAAATTAATGTTTAAAGAAAAAGTAAAGTAAAAAAAAAGTAGTTTATTTTTAGTACATTGTGCATGACCTTTGACCCCACAGTGTGATGTCATCGTTTGTTTACTTCCACAAACAGCTCCTGATTGGTGTAAAACTATATTTAGAGGCATTAAAGCTCTGAGTAAAGTCATAAAAGACGGCGGCACCCACAGCAGCTTCAGGAACAACAATAATAACTGACACTTTATGTTTGTTATTACATTCATTTGAATAATAAAAGTTTCTGTTTTAACGAGAAAAGTAATTTCTGTTTTAACGACTAAAATTAATCCTGTTTTTACGAGAAAGGTTTCTGTTTTTCCGGGTTAAATAAGTCTGTTTTTATGAGACGACATACGTTTTATTGAAATCAACGTGATACTATTGGAGACGCGCTTCGTCGCAAAGTTGACGCTGATGACAAAACCGTCCAGACTGCTCAGTGACACCAAAATCTCCCAACGTCATGAGCCTAAATCAAAATAAAAGTGGATCAAACTGGATAAATCGTACATTTGTGCCTCGGTCGTAGCATCTATCCAGCTCCACCTAAACTTACAGCCCGTGAAACACCGTATTCTGCTCATAAAACACTTATTTTTCTCATAAAAACAGAAACTTTTATTATTCAAATGAATGTAATACGTTGTTGTGACGTTGTTTGTTTTACAGACATTTGACTCTTGTTCCTGGAGCCCGGGCCGTAACAGCCCCGCCCCCTGTGGACCAGAAGGAGGTGGAGTCTCTTCAGGACCCTGAGCCCCGCCCCCTGTGGACCAGGAGGAGGTGGAGTCTCTTCAGGACCCTGAGCCCCGCCCCCTGTGGACCAGAAGGAGGCGGAGTCTCTTCAGGACCCTGAGCCCCGCCCCCTGTGGACCAGAAGGAGGCGGAGTCTCTTCAGGACCCTGAGCCCCGCCCCCTGTGGACCAGGAGGAGGCGGAGTCTCTTCAGGACCCTGAGCCCCGCCCCCTGTGCAGCGCCCCGGGGCGACTCCACAGTCTGCAGCGACATGTCCGCGCTGCAGGGGGCGATCCCACAGTTCTGTGTGAAGCAGGAGGCGCTCGGGGCCCAGAGCGGGGCCCAGAGCGGGGCCCAGAGCGGGGCCCAGCGCGGGGCCAAGAGCGGGGCCCAGAGCGGGGCCCAGAGCGGGGCCCAGCGCGGGGCCCAGTGCGGGGTCCCGGAGCTCCTGCACGAGACTCGGCGGCCCCTGGTGCTGCTCCACAGACTTAAGGAGGATTCCACAGGTGAGAGTGAGACAGAGAGACAGAGGAAACATGAGAGACAGAGGGGGGAGACAGAGGGAGGAGACAGAGGGAGGAGAGACAGAGGGAGGAGAGAGACCAACCACCACCAGACCACAGAGGGAGGAGAGACAGAGGACAGAGGGAGAGAGAGAGAACGCCAGACAGAGGGAGGAGAGACAGAGGGCCACACCACCACCAACGACAGAGGGGGACTAGACAGAGTGGGGAGAGACTTCAGACCAGGGACCAGAGAGACCAGAGGGACCAACCACTACCTTCACAGAGGGAGGCCACGCCAAGACTTAGAGGGAGGAGAGAACCAGAGGGAGGACTACAACCGCCACTACACTACTGGGAGGACTTTACTCAATACCGACCACTACTACCACAACCCACTACCACTACTAACGCCAACTTTACCAATACACCACTGCACCACACCACTTTCAATACACCGCACTACTAACACTACACTCAGCACACACCGCCACTTTACTTAACAACACACACACAATCGCTACTACTACTAACGCCATTTACCTACTACACCGCTACTTTATACTTTACATCAATCGCCATTTTTACTGCAATCACACACACTACTACATTACTACGACACGACACACGCCATTTACTTTTTAAACTACACGCCATTTTTACTACTAACAAAGATGCACACACGCATTTTACTTCACATCACCACAGCATTTAATAATCACATTTACACACACGCGCGATTTTTTACGACATATCATTAATCACATTTTACTTAATAACACGCTACTTTACTTTACTAACACGCGATGCATTACGACACGCTATTTAATTAATACACATTATTACACTTACACCACTACCAGCCACAACGTCACATTTTCACACCACCCACTTTCACTCAACAATACCACCAACCCGCCACTGGTTTACACACCACACTGGGCTACTGCACAACGCCACTTCTTTAATACATCAAACCTTTACGCTACTACGCCACAAACGCACTAACCACACACCGTACAACGCACTCACTCACTACAACGCCACTTTACTCACCCACTCACCACCAACACTCACCACTTTACGCCACTGGTCACACACGCTACACTACCACACCGCTCAATGCACACACCAACACATAACAACGCCACATGGCCACACCACCGCTACTACCACTACTAGACGCCACTTTTCACACACGCTGATTTTTCAACATTTACTTCACATCATTTACACACAACGCCACTACTAATAATACTTTACGTACACAACCCATTTTTTTCGAACACTACTACTCAGCTGCCCAACTGCCATTTCACTAATAACACATTCGCACATTTACACACCACTTTACTACTACACCCATTTTTTACTACACATTACTATTTACCACTGAACCGCCATTGCACACGCCATTTTACTTAATAATCGCGCCATTACTCACACATTTACTCATTACTTACCAATCACACGCACATTTACTACTGGCTAACACACCACATTTACTTTAATACACAATCGCCATTTACACAATCAGCATTTATTTAATACACATCAAAGATTTAATCACTAACGCCATTTTTACTACACAATCACATTTACTTTAATAATCAATCGCCATTTTGACTACGCTAACGCTGATTTACACGCATGTTTAATATTTGCTACTTTATTTACACATCACATTTATTTTTACCACCGTTACTTTACTTTCACATCGCCATAACACATTAACGCCATTAATATGGAGAGACAGAGGGAGGAGAGACAGAGGGAGAGAGACAGAGGGAGGAGAGACAGAGGGGGAGAGACAGAGGGAGGAGACAGAGGGGGGAGAGAGAGAGGGAGGAGAGACAGAGGGGAGAGACAGAGGAGGAGAGACAGAGAGGAGGAGAGACAGAGGGAGGAGAGAGACAGAGGGGGGAGAGACAGAGGGAGGAGGAGACAGAGGGGGAGAGACAGAGGGGGGAGAGACAGAGGGAGGAGAGACAGAGGGAGGAGACAGAGGGGGGAGAGACAGAGGGAGGAGACAGAGGGAGGAGACAGAGGGAGAGAGACAAGAGGGGGAGAGACTGAGGAGGAGACAGAGGGAGGAGACAGAGGGGGGAGAGACAGAGGGGGGAGAGACAGAGGGAGGAGACAGAGGGAGGAGACAGAGGGGGGAGAGACAGAGGGGGGAGAGACAGAGGGAGGAGACAGAGGGGGGAGACAGAGGGGGGAGAGACAGGGGGGAGAGACAGAGGGAGGAGAGACAGAGGGAGGAGAGACAGAGGGGGGAGAGACAGAGGGGGGAGAGACAGAGGGAGGAGAGACAGAGGGGGGAGAGACAGAGGGGGGAGAGACACATAGGTTCAGACTCATGTTCAGCTTCAAACACACGGCTTTATTTGTCTTTTTTGTTTTATGTTTTATTTGGGGATTTGTCAGATTTCATACATGACCCTCTTCTCCTCAGCCTCCACGAGTCGCTCCAGCAGTGACACGTCCACGGAGCAGAGGAACGAGAGGGGGGCCCGGCCCGGGGCCAAACACGGGGCCCCAGAGCTCCTGTGCAGGGCTCGACGGCCCCTGGTGCTGCTCCACAGACTTCAGGAGGATTCAGACTCCACAGGTGAGACGGTCAGAGGAAACACGGGCCCCTGACACACGGGCCCCTGACACACAGGCCCCTGACATGTGGACCCCTGACACACGGGCCCCTGACACACGGGCCTGACACACGGGCCCCTGACAGAGGAAACATGGGCCTGACACACGGGCCCCGGTCAGAGGAAACACGGGCCTGACACACGGGCCCCTGACACACGGGCCCCTGACACACGGGCCCCTGACACACGGGCCCCTGACACATGGGCCCTGGTCAGAGGAAACACGGGCCCCTGACATGTGGGCCCCGGTCAGAGGAAACACGGGCCCCTGACACACGGGCCCCTGACAGAGGAAACACGGGCCCCTGACACACAGGCCCTCGTGGGTGCTCGGTGGCAGAGCGACTAGAGCTTCTGCCTCTCAACAAGGAGATCGTGGGTTTGAATCCCGAACCACCCCAACATCACACGCTCTCTGTGGGTGGAGTCTGCATGTTCTCCCTGTGTTACCGTGGGTTCTCTGGCTCCTCCCACCGTCCAAACACATGACTGTGGAGGTTAACTGGTCTCTCTAAACTGCCCCGAGTGAATGTTGTCTGTGACGAGTGGCCCCTGTCCAGGCCCCGCCTCAGGCAGATTTTCTTCTTTTTACCGTCAATTCAACATTCTTTATGACACACTTTAAAAACACAACAAAAACAACATCAACAACTGTCGGTGTCCAAGATCCAATAATCAGAGAAACATTAAAAATACAACAGCTGTTTGTTTAAAAGTCAGAGGTTTATTTTGTTACTGATGTTTATGAAACTCTTTTGACTTCAATGAAATTAGCTTTTTATTTTATTTTTTAGAGCAAACCAACCCAGACGAGCGAGAACGGGAGCGAGGAAGACGAAGAGATGAAGACCTGACGTCCAGCGAGGAAGACGCCGAGGCAGACGAAGCCAAGCAGCACGAGTGTGACCAGTGTGGGGCGCTGTTCGACACTAAGCACGGTCTGAAGCGACACATGAAGGTCCACAGCGGCCACAGAAGGTCCTTGGTGTGTCCCGTTTGTAAATACAGCTTTTCACACCACGGCAACCTGAAGCAGCACATGGAAACCCACAAGGACAAGCCCCACAGCTGCTCCGTCTGCGGCTGGAGCTTCTCGGACAGAGTCGCCCTCGAGGCGCACGAGGCCACGCACCAAGCTCAGCAAACCTACAGCTGTCCGGTTTGTAAGAAGAACTTCAAACTCAAAGCGTTTTTCGAGAAACACCAGAAGGTCCACGAAGCGAAAAAGCTCTTTGTGTGTTCAGTTTGCGACAAAGGTTTCATGACGAACTCTAGACTCCGAACACACCGTGAGAAGCACCAAAAGGACAAACCCTTCTGCTGCTCCATCTGCTCCAAAGCCTTCAGCACAAACCACATCCTGCGAGGCCACATGCTGCTGCACACCGGCGACGAGCCCTACAGCTGCCCCGACTGCGGCAAAGCCTTTTCTACTCGGAGTCACCTGCAGCGGCACCAGATCGTCCACCGGGAGAAGCCCTTCAGCTGCTCCGTCTGCGGCCGGCGCTTCTCGCTGCAGTCGTACCTGGACTCGCACGCGCTGAAGCACTCGGACACGCGGGGCTTCGTCTGCTCCGTGTGCGGCAAAGGCTTCACGCTGGAGCACAGTCTGAGGAAGCACACGGCGCTGCACACGGGGGACTGGCCTTTCAGCTGCTCCCAGTGCGGCAAAGGCTTCATCTCCCGGAGCGCCATGGAGAAGCACAAGGTGACCCACACGGACCTGCGGCCGTTCAGCTGCGGCGTCTGCCACAAAACCTTCGCCGTGGATCAGTCGCTGAAGATGCACATGCGGACTCACTCCGACAGCCGGCCCTTCAGCTGCTCCGTGTGCGACAAGACGTTCAAGCGGCGGTACGTCCTGAAGCTCCACATGTGCGTTCACTCCGACGACAGGCCTTTCAGCTGCTCGGCGTGCGGGGCCGACTTCAAGCGAAAGTCTCACCTGCACATGCACATGACGGCCCACAGCACGGAGAGGCCTTTCAGCTGCTCGCACTGCGACAGGACCTTCACCACGGCGCAGGGGCTGAAGTCGCACGTCACGGTCCACGAGGGCGGCAGACCTTTCAGCTGCTCGGTCTGCGGGCAGGGCTTCATGGGCCGACACCTCCTGGACATCCACACCAGGATCCACACGGGCGAGAGGCCTTTCAGGTGCTCCGTGTGTGACCGGGGCTTCACCAACAAGGCCAACTGCACCAGGCACGAGTATCTGCACAAGAAGTACAAGCACGAGTGACACGCCGAGTGACACGCCCACAAGCACGCCGAGTGACACGCCCACAAGCACGCCGACAAGCACGCCGACAAGCACGCCGAGTGACACGCCCACAAGCACGCCGAGTGACACGCCCACAAGCACGCCGAGTGACACGCCGAGTGACACGCCGAGTGACACGCCGAGTGACACGCCGAGTGACACGCCGAGTGACACGCCGAGTGACACGCCCACAAGCACACCGAGTGACACGCCGACAAGCACGCCGACAGGCACGCCGAGTGACACGCCGAGTGACACGCCAACAAGCACGAGTGACAAGCACGACGACAAGCACGCCGAGTGACACGAGCCGGGGCTGACGTCAGGCCATGGTGCATTAGACCAACTTTTTAATTAAAAATATTATTAAATACTGTACACGGTAAAAACCAGACGATATGAAGTGAGTTCACTGAAGTCTTAACGTATAAAGACACTGTCCAGAGGTGCTTTTCTGTGTAAATAGTTGTTTGTGCATGAACTCCTCCACAGTTGTGTCTCCAGTGCAGTTTGATTTAGATACGTGGAAATACTTTACACTTTTGATATATTTTTGTCACGCCTCCTTTAGTCGATGAATGGGTCGATGTGGCTGGTCTTCAGTCGAGGGTCGACGACAGACACATGAGGAACAGTTCATCTGGTGTGGAGGGAGTTCCTCCAGGCTCACGAGGACCAGTTCATCTGGTGTGGAGGCAGTTCCTCCAGACACACGAGGACCAGTTCATCTGGTGTGGAGGCAGTTCCTCCAGGCTCATGAGGTTTTCTTCACATTGATTCATGTTGATTTGTTTTTCTTATTAAAAGTTAAAATGTCGTTCACGTTTCATTCTGATTCTGACGTGGTTTGGTGGTGTAAATGTTTATCACAGTTTTACGTTTGTGAAGTTGCAATTTGTGAAGAAAACTTGAAAAGTAAAAGTGTAAAATGACAAGAAGTGGAGCTGAGTCCCTCTGTGATGTCATCAAAAGGCGACGCACCGTTGAAAACAGACCGTTTACAGCCACATGTTTCTCTGACAGTTTAAACCATCGTTTAACAAAATAAAGTCTTATCAGGGATTATTGTCAGGTCTAAGTATTGTGTGATGTGCAGTGGGGCAGAAGTGTGTTTAGTCGACCACCAACTGTCCTCCCACTGCAGAGGTCTGTGATGTTCATTCAATTTAGTTTAGTTGTGCCCAAAATCACAACCGTTTCCTCGATGAGCCACAGTTCAATGAAACAAGGTTCAATAGAGTTTAGCGGTGGATACATGGGAGCGCCCCCTGTGTGTCCCAGAGCGCCCCCTGTGTGTCCCAGAGCGCCCCCTGTGTGTCCCAGAGCGCCCCCTGTGTGTCCCAGAGCGCCCCCTGTGTGTCCCCTAGAGCGCCTCTGTGTGTCCCAGAGAGCGCCCCTGTGTGTCCCAGAGCGCCTCTGTGTGTCCCAGAGCGCCCCCTGTGGGTGGTCCCAGAGCCCCCTGTGTGTCCCAGAGCGCCTCTGTGTGTCCCAGAGCGCTTCTGCCCTGTCTGTCCCAGAGCGCCCCTGTTCTGTCCCAGAGCCCCCTGCCTGTCCCAGAGCGCCCTGTTCAACGTCCCAGAGCGCTCTGTGTCCCAGAGCGCTGCCTGTCCCAGAGCGCCCTGTGTGGCCCCAGAGCGCCTCTGTCTGTCCCAGAGCGCCCCCCTCTGTCTGTCCCAGAGCTTGCCTGTCTGTCCAGAGCCCCCTGTCTGTCCCAGAGCTTCCCCTGCCCGTCCCAGAGCGCCTCTGTCTGTCCAGAGCGCCCCTCGTGTGTCCCAGAGCCCCCTGTGTGTCCCAGAGCCCCCTGTGTGTCCCAGAGCCCTCTGTCTGTCCCAGCGCCTTCAGGTGTCCCAGAGCGCCTCTGTGTGTCCCAGAGCGCCCCCTGTCTGTCTCAGAGCGCCCCTGCCTGTCCTCACCAGAGCGCTCTTCTGTCCCAGAGTCTGTGTGTCCCAGAGCGCTCTGTAAATCCAGGTAGAGCGCCCCTGTCTGTCCCAGAGCGCCCCCTGTCTGTCCCAGAGCCCCCTGTCTGTCCCAGAGCGCCCTGTCTGTCCCAGAGCCCCTGTCTGTCCCAGAGCGCCCTGTGTGTCCCAGAGGCCCCCTGTCTGTCCCAGAGTGCCCCGGTCTGTCCCAGAGCCCCCTGTGTGTCCCAGAGCACTTCTGTGAGTCCCAGAGTGCCTCTGTGTGTCCCAGAGCGCCCCTGTGTGTCCCCCAGAGCCTCTGTCTGTCCCAGAGCCTCTGTCTTGTCCCCAGAGCTCCCTGTCTCTGTCCCAGAGCCTCTGTCTGTCCCAGAGCTCCTGTCTGTCCCAGAGCTCTGTGTGTCCCCAGAGCCTCCCTTCTGTCCCCCAGAGCCCCCCTGTCTGTCCCAGAGCGCCCCCTGTCTGTCCCAGAGCCCCTGTGTGTCCCCAGAGCGCCCCCTTGTCTGTCCCAGGAGCCCCCCTGTGTGTCCCAGAGCGCCCCCTTCTGTCCCAGAGCGCCCCCTGTCTGCCCCAGAGCGCCCCCTGTCTGCAGAGCCTCCTTCTCTCAAGGAAAAACCACAAAAACCCTGTGGGAAAAAGTGTAAACCTGGAGGAGAAGCTCATGAAGGAGAGATGGTCCTCCACAGACGCAGATGGACCAGAACCATCAGGAGGAAGAAGGAGGATCATCTAAAGAGGGAGAGTTCCTCTGGACAGACGGCTCCTCTAGACCAGTGGTTCTCAAACTAGGGGTTGGGACCCCAAATGGGGTCGCGAAATGATTTCCAGGGGTCCCCAGATGACGGGAAAAATGAATACAATCGAGTTAAACAAGGCTTGACTCCTTCAAATGCAGCGGTAGATGTAGAGTCCTATTTGTCGGCCGATTAAAGTCATGTTTCTAGGTCTATATTCTCTAAATAAAAGCAAACATTAGATAAAGGGCTCATTTATCACGTTGTGTGTCGTCTATTTTTTGTGTTTAGGGGTCGCGAATGTGAACTATTGATATTTTTGGGGTCGCGACTGAAAAAGTTTAAGAACCACTGCTCTAGACAGTTCATCCAGCACAGAGAGGTCCTCCAGGCAGACGCCCAACAGTCCATCCAGCACAGAGAGGTCCTCCAGGCAGACGCCCAACAGTCCATCCAGAGCAGAGAGGTCCTCCAGGCAGACGCCCAACAGTCCATCCAGAGCAGAGAGGTCCTCCAGGCAGACGCCCAACAGTCCATCCAGAGCAGAGAGGTCCTCCAGGCAGACGCCCAACAGTCCATCCAGAGCAGAGAGGTCCTCCAGGCAGACGCCCAACAGTCCATCCAGAGCAGAGAGGTCCTCCAGGCAGAGTTTCAACAGTCCATCCAGCACAGAGAGGGCTCACTCCAGGCAGACGCCCAACAGTCCATCCAGCACAGAGAGGTCCTCCAGGCAGACGCCCAACAGTCCATCCAGCACAGAGAGGTCCTCCAGGCAGACGCCCAACAGTCCATCCAGAGCAGAGAGGTCCTCCAGGCAGTCGCCCAACAGTCCATCCAGAGCAGAGAGGTCCTCCAGGCAGACGCCCAACAGTCCATCCAGAGCAGAGAGGTCCTCCAGGCAGTCGCCCAACAGTCCATCCAGAGCAGAGAGGTCCTCCAGGCAGTCGCCCAACAGTCCATCCAGAGCAGAGAGGTCCTCCAGGCAGTCGCCCAACAGTTCATCCAGAGCAGAGAGGTCCTCCAGGCAGACGCCCAACAGTCCATCCAGAGCAGAGAGGTCCTCCAGGCAGACGCCCAACAGTCCATCCCAGGCACAGAGAGGCCCCCTCCAGGTAGTCGCCCAACAGTCCATCCAGAGCAGAGGTCTCCTTCAGGCATTTTTTCTGGTCAGTCTCATCCAGCACAGAGAGGTCCTCCAGGCAGACGCCCAACAGTCCATCCAGAGCAGAGAGGTCTCTCTTAGCAGACGCCCAACAGTCTATCCAGCACAGAGAGGTCCTCCCAGGCAGTCGCTCAACAGTTCCATCCAGAGCAGAGAGGTGTCCAGGCAGTCGCCCTAAATAGCTCATTCCAGAGTAGAGAGGTCCTCCAAGGCAGACTTCAACAGTCCAATCCAACAGAGCAGGAGAGGTCCTCCAGGCAGACACCAACAGTACATCCAGAACATAGAGGTCCTCCAGGCAGTCGCCCAACAGTCCATCCAGAGCAGAGAGGTCCTCCAGGCAGACGCCCAACAGTCCATCCAGCACAGAGAGGTCCTCCAGGCAGACGCCCAACAGTCCATCCAGAGCAGAGAGGTCCTCCAGGCAGACGCCCAACAGTCCATCCAGCACAGAGAGGTCCTCCAGGCAGTCGCCCAACAGTCCATCCAGAGCAGAGAGGTCCTCCAGGCAGACGCCCAACAGTCCATCCAGCACAGAGGGAGGGTCCCATACAGATCTCACCAACCGCCAGTCTGATCCAGCACAGAGAGGTCTCAGGCGAGTCGCCCCAACAGTCCATCCAGCGCAGAGAGGTCCTCCAGGCAGACGCCCAACAGTCCATCCAGCGCAGAGAGGTCCTCCAGGCAGACGCCCAAATAGTCCATCCAGCACAGAAGAGGGTCACTCCCAGGCGAAGTCGCCCAACGAGTCCATCCAGCGCAGAGAGGTCCTCCGAGCGGGCAGACCCAACAGCCGTCCATCCAGAGCAGAGAGGTCCTCCAGGCAGTCGCCCAACAGTCCATCCAGAGCAGAGAGGTCCTCCAGGCAGACGCCCAACAGTCCATCCAGCGCAGAGAGGTCCTCCAGGCAGTCGCCCAACAGTCCATCCAGCGCAGAGAGGTCCTCCAGGCAGACGCCCAACAGTCCATCCAGCACAGAGAGGTCCTCCAGGCAGTCGCCCAACAGGTCATCCAGAGCAGAGAGGTCCTTCAGGCAGACGCCCAACAGTCCATCCAGCACAGAGAGGTCCTCCAGGCAGTCGCCCAACAGGTCATCCAGAGCAGAGAGGTCCTTCAGGCAGACGCCCAACAGTCCATCCAGCACAGAGAGGTCCTCCAGGCAGACGCCCAACAGTCCATCCAGAGCAGAGAGGTCCTCCAGGCAGAAGAGGGGTGTGTTCACTGCCTCGAGCTGCATTGGTGATGACGGAGCCGTTCTTGTGTGTGTTTGTGTTGTCCTTTGTCCTTTGTGTTTAGATGTTTGTAATTTATATTCTTTATGTTACAGAACCACACCCACCACCCAGAGCCACACCCACCCAGAGCCACACCCACCCAGAGCCACACCCACCCAGAGCCACACCCACCACCCAGAGCCACACCCACCACCCAGAGCCACACCCACCCAGAGCCACACCCACCCAGAGCCACACCCACCCAGAGCCACACCCACCACCCAGAGCCACACCCACCCAGAGCCACACCCACCCAGAGCCACACCCACCACCCAGAGCCACACCCACCCAGAGCCACCCCCACCACCCAGAGCCACACCCACCACCCAGAGCCACACCCACCCAGAGCCACACCCACCCAGAGCCACACCCACCACCCAGAGCCACACCCACTCAGAGCCACACCCACCCAGAGCCACACCCACCACCCAGAGCCACACCCACCCAGGAGCTGGCACACTCCACCTCCCAGAGCCACACCCACCACCGAGAGCCACACCCACCCAGAGCCACACCCACCACCCAGAGCCACACCCACCCAGAGCCACACCCACCCAGAGCCACACCCACCCAGAGCCACACCCACCACCCAGAGCCACACCCACCCAGAGCCACACCCACCACCCAGAACCACACCCACCACCCAGAGCCACACCCACCACCCAGAGCCACACCCACCACCCAGAGCCACACCCACCCAGAGCCACACCACCCAGAGCCACACCTCCACCACCCAGAGCACACCACCCACCCAGAGACCACACCCACCACCCAGAACCACCCACCACCCAGAACCACACCCACCACCCAGATCCACACCCCCCACCCCGCGCCACACCCACCACCCAGAGCCACACCCACCCAGAGCCACACCCACCCAGAGCCACACCCACCACCCAGAACCACACCCACCACCCAGAGCCACACCCACCCAGAGCCACACCCACCCAGAGCCACACCCACCCACCCAGAACCACACCCACCACCCAGAGCCACACCCACCACCCAGAGCCACACCCACCACCCAGAGCCACACCCACCACCCAGAACCACACCCACCACCCACACCCCCACCCAGAGCCACACCCACTCCACTCCCAGAACCACACCCACCACCCAGAGCCACACCCACCACCCAGAACCACACCCACCACCCAGCCACACCCACCACCCAGAGCCACACCCACCACCCAGAGCCACACCCACCACCCAGAGCCACACCCACCACCCAGAGCCACACCCACCACCCAGAGCCACACCCACCCAGAGCCACACCCACCCAGAGCCACACCCACCACCCAGAGCCACACCCACCACCCAGAGCCACACCCACCCAGAGCCACACCCACCACCCAGAGCCACACCCACCACCCAGAGCCACACCCACCACCCAGAGCCACACCCACCACCCAGAGCCACACCCACCACCCAGAGCCACACCCACCACCCAGAGCCACACCCACCACCCAGAGCCACACCCACCACCCAGAGCCACACCCACCACCCAGAGCCACACCCACCACCCAGAGCCACACCCACCACCCAGAGCCACACCCACCACCCAGAGCCACACCCACCCAGAGCCACACCCACCCAGAGCCACACCCACCCACCCAGAGCCACACCCCCCCCGCCACCCAGAGCCACACCCGCCACCCAGAGCCACACCCACCACCCAGAGCCACACCCACCCACCCAGAGCCACACCCACCACCCAGAGCCACACCCACCACCCAGAGCCACACCCAACACCCAAAGCCACACCCACCACCCAGAGCCACACCCACCCAGAGCCACACCCACCCAGAGCCACACCCACCACCCAGAACCACACCCACCACCCAGAGCCACAACCACCCAGAGCCACACCCACCCAGAGCCACACCCACCCAGAGCCACACCCACCCAGAACCACACCCACCACCCAGAGCCACACCCACCACCCAGAGCCACACCCACCCAGAGCCACACCCACCCAGAGCCACACCCACCCAGAGCCACACCCACCCAGAGCCACACCACCCAGAGCCACACCACCCAGAGCCACACCCACCCAGAGCCACACCCACCCAGAGCCACACCCACCCACCACCCAGAGCCACACCCCCCACCCAGAGCCACACCCACCACCCAGAGCCACACCCACCCAGAGCCACACCCACCACCCAGAGCCACACCCACCACCCAGAGCCACACCACCACCCAGAGCCACACCCACCCAGAGCCACACCCACCACCCAGAGCCACACCCACCCACCCAGAGCCACACCCACCCAGAGCCACACCACCCAGAGCCACACCACACCCACCCAGAGCCACACCCGCCACCCAGAGCCACACCCGCCACCCAGGAGCCACCACCCAGAGCCACACCCACCCAGAGCCACACCCACCCAGAGCCACACCCACCACCACCCAGAGCCACACCCACCCAGAGCCACACCCACCACCCAGAGCCACACCACCCAGGCCACCCAGGACCCAGAGCCACCCAGAGCCACACCACCACCCAGAGCCACACCCACCCAGAGCCACACCCAGGCCACCACCCACCCAGAGCCACACCCACCCAGAGCCACACCCACCCAGAGCCACACCCACCCAGAGCCACACCACCCAGAGCCACACCCACCCAGAGCCACACCCACCCACCCAGAGCCACACCCACCAAACCAGGACTAAACCAGGTCTAAACCAGGACTAAACCAGGTCCAAACCAGGTCTAAACCCGGACTAAACCAGGTCTAAACCAGGACTAAACCAGGTCTAAACCAGGACTAAACCAGGTCCAAACCAGGACTAAACCAGGTCCAAACCAGGACTAAACCAGGTCTAAACCAGGTCTAAACCAGGACTAAACCAGGTCTAAACCAGGACTAAACCAGGACTAAACCAGGTCTAAACCAGGACTAAACCAGGACTAAACCAGGACTAACCCAGGTCCAAACCAGGACTAACCCAGGTCCAAACCAGGACTAACCCAGGTCCAAACCAGGACTAAACCAGGACTAAACCAGGTCCAAACCAAGACTAAACCAGGTCTAAAGCAGGTCCAAACCAGGACTAAACCAGGTCTAAACCAGGTCTAAACCAGGTCTAAACCAGGACTAAACCAGGTCTAAACCAGGACTAAACCAGGTCTAAACCAGGTCTAAACCAGGTCTAAACCAGGACTAAACCAGGACTAAACCAGGTCTAAACCAGGACTAAACCAGGACTGAACCAGGACTAAACCAGGACTGAACCAGGTCTAAACCAGGACTAAACCAGGACTGAACCAGGTCTAAACCAGGTCTAAACCAGGACTAAACCAGGACTGAACCAGGACTAAACCAGGACTAAACCAGGTCTAAACCAGGACTAAACCAGGACTAAACCAGGACTAAACCAGGTCTAAACCAGGACTAAACCAGGACTAAACCAGGTCTAAACCAGGACTTGTATGAATCAATTTTACTCAAATTTGATTTTTTAATTGATCCAGAGCTAAATCAAAAGCCACCGACACAAAAGTTTTAAATCATGTCATAAAGGATTTATTTCATTCATACAAACCTTTCACATAAAAAGTATTTATTTTAAACTTTGTCCACGAAAACAGACGCTTTTTTAATTCCAGACGAGTGAATGAAAGCTCCAAACCAGAGCGAGGACGACTCAAACACTTTCATCTCAATTACCACAAAGTACTTTTTCTTCATTTGTTCCAAACCATCAGCCGCTGGGAACATGATGCATAAAAATAAAGTTAGAACTCACTTATTTTCAGTCAAATCAAACATTCTGGAATTAATCAGGGCCGGTTTCTTTGACCCACAAAAATGGAAAAAAAAAACATTAAAATTCAAAAACACTTAACAGGACTTTTACATGAATTCCCCTGGACTTTTTAACAAAATAAAATCCGTTTTAGTTGCTGTCAAAACCCAACAAAAACCCAAACTCGTGCCAGAGCCTCCTCCGGCTTCACTCGGACGTATATTTACTGTCACTGACGATTATTTTACAAGTCGACAAGTCAAACAATTGTTTTCCATTGATTGTTTTGTATTTAAACTTTTCATTTGTTTGAGCTCAAAGGTTCAGGATTTGAGGAACATTTGAACATTTGTTTTAGTCCCACGTTTTAGAGAAAATATGTCCCGGAGGTCAGGGGTCAAACCAGGGCTGTTAAACTGGAGGCCCACGGGCCAAATCAGGCCCACCAAGTGACAGGATCTGGCCCTCACATCGGCCTAAAACACACTTTTTTTAATCTGTGCTTTAGACCTGGTTTAATTCCAATTTAGACCTGGTTTAGTCCTTGTTTAGTCCTGGTTCAGACCTGGTTTGGACCTGGTTCAGACCTAGTTCGGACCTGGTTTGGACCTGGTTCAGACCCTGTTCCTCGTTTTCTGGAGTAAAGTTGGTAATTTCATTCATTTCATATTTTATTTTTCCACAAAAATCTAAAACAGCAGCAGTTGTTCAATCATTAGTAAAAGAGACAAACCCCAGAGTGACGTTTGTGAAGGAGGCGCCGCTTCAGTTTAATCTGAGACGGTAACGACGCCAAAGAAAACAGAAATCAACGAATTTTGATCCCAACGCAACTATAAGTGACAAAAAATGTGACTAAAAGTGACAAAAAAGAAACTTTAAGCGACAAAAATGTGACTAACAGCGTCAAAAATGCAACTTAAAGCATCAAAATGTGTCTAAAAGTGGCAAAAACAAGACTAAACTCCAAAGGCCATTTTCTCCAAATGCATTTTTGTCCCAGACATAAAAAACAGCTCCAGCACACGCCAAACGGACACAAGGATGTAACCAAACAGAAATCAACGAATTTTGATGCCAAAGTGGTTCATAAAGTCTGACCCTCGGTAAAAATAATACTAAAACTGACAAAGTACAACCTGCTCGAGTGTCTTTACTTTGACGTTTCATGTTTTAGAACAAAAAATAAAATGTTTTTACAAAGAATATAACTTTATCACAGCCTTTGGAGACGACAGAGTAACGTAGCTCTGGCTCCATCTACTGGCGGCAGAGGGAATGACACTTTTAAACACACATTGCTCGTTCTGCTCGTCGTGTTGTTGAGCGTCACAGTTTTTGAAAAAGTTTCTGAGTCACGTCGAAGGGAGTTCAGCAGGAAGTGTGTCTGACGTCGGAGGGAGAGGAAAAGCAACTCCAGGGCTGTGTCCGAATGTCCCGCTCACTCTCTACCCCTCAGTCACTCACAGTCTGAGGAAAAAAGTCGGCAAAACTAAAAAAATAAAAGTATTTCTGTCCTGAATGTGGGTCAAATCCTCCGACACAGATCCATCGATTAATAATCATTGCGTTAAACATAAAACGGACGGATTATTCAACTTTTTGCCGGAGGTTTGTGACCTGTTCACAGCTGAGGCTAGCGGCTAACGCTAGCAACTCACAGCAAGACCGGTCACTGTGCACTTTTGTTTCTCCGACTGTCGCAGTGCATTGTGGTCAGTATCGCTCTAGTGGCCAGCGCTGGACACGACCTCTGAAGATGCATTGTGGGAAATTTTGAGTGCACTACGTTTTCAGCTGCTGGACATTCGGACAGCACTAAAAATGGCGTGACTGCTGTATAGCGCCCTCTACAGGGAGCGTGTGGACACAGACACAGCCCAGGAGTGTTTTTGATGAGGAACAGGGTTAAAGGAGTCAATTCTGCAGAATATTTCTTCTTCAAATCCATGTTTTTAGACACTTCCACGTAGAGATCCTCGCCCTCTTTATTCTTAACACTGCAATTGGTTTTTCGCCCAAATAGTCACTTTTACTGTTCATCTGTCTTGGAGTAAAGCAGATTTTATTTTATTACATGAAAAAAAAAGAACAAAAAACCCCCCGGCTCCTCCTTCGGTCTTCAGTCCGTGGCACCTGGACCGCTCGAAGTCTCTCTGTGGATTTTCTTGTGGACATTGAAATTGTTCCTGAAGGTGAAGCGTTTGCCGCAGACGGCGCAGCAGTAGGGCTTTTCTCCGGTGTGCACACTGGCGTGGTCCTTCAGGTAGCGCTTGTCCCGGAATCTTTTGTTGCAGACGGGGCACTCGTGCAGCTTCCTTCTACTGGCGCTCGTGTCCTTCTCCTTCTCCTTCTCCTTCTTCGTCTCGCTGGCGTGCCCCGTGTCCTTCTCCTTCTCCTTCTTCTTCTTCTCCGTCTCGCTGGCGTGCCTCGCGTCCTTCTCCTTCTTCTTCTCCGTCTCGCTGGCGTGCACCCTGGCATGTCTCAACAGCTCGCTCTGAAACCGGAAGCGCTTGGGGCACGCCGAGCACGTCAGGTGCCGGTGCCGAAACTCCAGGCTCTTCTGCATCTTGCTCTTGAAGGAAAACGTTCCCCCGTGAATGTTGCGGATGTGCTTCCTCAGATTCCCCGTCGTCGAGAAGGTCTTGTGGCACTTGTTGCACGTCGGCTGTTTGCTCCAGGGCTCCTCCTCCATCATCTCCTCGGTTTCTCCGTCATGTTCCTCATCATGTTCTCCGTCGTGTCCCTCGTCGTGTTCCTCGTCGTGTTCCTCGTCGTGTTCCTCGTCAAAACTCGGAGGAGACGCGGCGGTCCTCGTCTCGCTGTACGACACGGACACGTACTTGGCCGGGGAGTCGTTGCCGCAGCTCGACGGCCGCTTCCTCAGGTGGATTTCCATGTGGCGCTCCAGGTGGTACTTGGTGGTGAAGAAGGAGCCGCACTCGGAGCACTCGAAGGACCTGGAGTCCTCGTCGTGCGCCGACATGTGGCTCTTCAGGATGGACCTGTGGGTGAAGGATTTGTGGCAGACGGAGCAGCTGAACTTCTTGGGCT
>CM033626.1:40504703-40602203 GCA_019453435.1 Rhinogobius similis
ACGGGCGCGCTCTGCTCCGGTTCCCTGCGCCTGGTGTCGGGGTCTTCTCGGTCGTTGGCGTCTGATTCGGACGAGTGCTCGGTCTGCGGCTCCGCCTCCGTGGGGCGTTCGGGCGCCGGGCGAACGCCGCCGTCAGAGTCGGAGGAGTTCTCGGTCAGAGCCTCCACGGCCGGCTGAACCGGCTGAACCGTCTGAGCCTCTTTCCGTGGAGGGTTTTGATTCCAGCCGTCATCTTCAGAATCGGACGAGTTTTCAGTCAGAATCTCCACAGTTTCTTCAACGGATTCGTCTTTGTGCTCTGGAAAAAGAAAAAGAAAAGAGAGAGTTTACTTCATGAGCACATTTTTGATTGCTTTGTTTTTACGTTCATCTCTTTGAGGCGAGACTCTGTGGGCTGAACTCTTTTTATTTTGTTTAGTTTGTTTGCTCAGTTTTCTCTCTCAACAAACGTGTTTGATTCTTCCATTGAATCCACTTCATCCATAGATTTCTCTGAACATTGTTTATACATTTTTGTCCCACAAAGACATAAAGATCAGCCTTAAAGCAGCTCCTGCACAAACTGTACGATCTGGACTCAAGATTCTAACACGACACAAGGATTTGACTAAAAGTGACAGAAATGCGTCTGAAAACAACAAAAAAACGCAACTATAAGTGACAAAAAATGTGACTAACAGCGTCAAAAATGCAACTTAAAGCATCAAAAACATGACAAAAATGCAACTAAAAGCATCAAAAACATGACAAAAATGCAACTAAAAGCAACAAAATGTGTCTAAAAGTGGCAAAAACAAGACTAAACTCCAAAGGCCATTTTCTCCAAATGCATTTTTGTCCCAGAGACATAAAAATCAGCTTTAAATCAGCTCCAGCACACGCCAAACGGACACAAGGATTTGACCAAAAACACAACTAAAAACAACAAAAACGTGACTAACTGAAAACAGAGCACTTAAAAGGATCTTTTTATCTGGATGTCCAGAAACAAGAGACAAAAGAGCGACAAGATAAGATAAAAATGCATTCAAAAGCGACAAAAACGCGACTATAAGTGACAAAAATGCAACTGAATGTGACAAAAATGTGACTAAAAGTGACAAATTGTGTTTAAAATGTAAATTTGAACTGAATCCTATCATTAAACACACATAAACATAATAATAAAATTTACAAAATCCAGTACATTTTCATTGGAAAAATGTTTTGTTTTGTTTTGTGGTTGTGAGGGCTGTTTTCTGTTTATCGTGTGATTTTCATTTGTAAATCATCTGACCAGACAGCTTTTAATTTGAGCTTGTTATAATAATCAATTAAAGGTGTGTGGCTTTAAGGATAAGCCCTTTCAGGTTTCTGCCACACTCCATCACGTTTTGTGTTTTGTTTTATGTAGACTTCTGTTTTTTTCTGATTATGTGAAAATAAATAAATCAATAAATCAAAATCAATCAATTAAAACATAAATAGATATAATTAGACGTATAATTGGATGTTATATATTTGTCCTAAACGGTGCAGCTCTGTTAAAGGTGTGAACATGAATCGAGATCAAATCGAAATCATGATCTGGACCAAGAAAATCGGGATCATATTTTCTGCCGTATCACCAGCTCTGAAGTCGATGGGTACAAATGTTGGTCGACTGAGACTCCATCGACCGATTAATCAACTACTGTTTATTCTTTTTTGACATTTCAATTCAAAAATGTTATGTCTTTATTAAAGGTGTTTTTACGTCTGATTTAGAGTCTGTTTTTCTGGACGATACGGCAATTTTCTTGGGGCCAGATCACGATTCCTGTTCACTGTTTTTTTTTCAATTGCCTATAGTCGAGCTGCACAATTAAAAATATATATATATGTCTAATTGTGAGTGTTCTGACCCGTGCGATTGCGATTAGATGTACGTTTTAATAATAAGATTCTGTTCAAATTCACATTTTAAACACAATTTTGTAGCATCTTTCTCGTTTTTAGTCGTGTTTTTGTCACGGTGTTTGTTTTTGGGCACGTTTTTGTCGCTTTTGAACACATTTTTACCACTTTTTGTCGCTCTTTTGTCTCTTGTTTCAGAACATGTTTGTACAAATCCAAACTACAGAGTTAGGAGTTTTTATTCAAATCAAAGCAACACATTTTGTTTGTGACGCTCGTGACCGTCGGACTTACGTTCCGTTTTCTTGCGCTGCGCGCGTTTCCGCCGCGCCTCCCACAGGACGCGCCGCTGCTGTTGGTTTTCCGCGCGTAACCGCCGCACTTCCGCCTCCAGCCGCTCCACCGTTTCTTCGAACAGCGCGAACGTTTCCCGCGCGAAGGCGGCGTGACGCTCCGTGAGCAGCTCGCGCAGCCGCAGTCCCGCCTCGTGCTCCTGCATCGTCCGTCCGCGCACCGGGGCCGTGACTCCGCGTGTGCACCGGGGTCTGCTCCGTGAAGGAAGGGGCGGGGTCTGCTCCGTGAAGGAAGGGGCGGGGCCTGCTCCGTGAAGGAAGGGGCGGGGCCTGCTCCGTGAAGGAAGGGGCGGGGTCTGCTCCGTGAAGGAAGGGGCGGGGTCTGCTCCGTGAAGGAAGGGGCGGGGTCTGCTCCGTGAAGGAAGGGGCGGGGTCTGCTCCGTGAAGGAAGGGGCGGGGTCTGCTCCGTGAAGGAAGCATGGATGTATTAAATGAACTGGATAAGGTACGCCCCCTCTGTCTGTGGTCCCAGATTGATTTGTGGCCGTGTGAGGTACTGCAGCCTCTTGGAACCAGCCTTTTTCTAAAATTGCTCATTATAATTGCAGACAGGACTGAATTATTATCGGTATTTAAATAAAATAGAAGGAAATGTTCTTTTCTACCTTTTCTAAAATCACCGAAATTACCGTTTTTATATGAAGTGGGGGATTGTCGTCACGTGGCGCCCTAAAACAAAGATGGCAGCCTCCGTTTCAGGAAGTAAAACAAAGATGGCAGCCATCGTTTCAGGAAGTAAAACAAAGATGTCAGCCGCCGTATCAGGAAGTAAATGCGGAAGTAAGAAACTTTTTTGGGGTCATGCGCCAATGAGCACTCTCCATAGGGATAAACAGGACGGCCATCTTGGATTCATCTTCCAGGTTTTATTATAGTTCTATGGAAGGAAGGCGCGGGGTCTGCTCCGTGAAGGAAGGGGCGGGGTCTGCTCCGTGAAGGAAGGGGCGGGGTCTGCTCCGTGAAGGAAGGCGCGGGGTCTGCTCCGTGAAGGAAGGGGCGGGGCCTGCTCCGTGAAGGAAGGGGCGGGGTCTGCTCAGTGTTGCCAGATGTTACTGACAGTTTCCAGCCCAAAGTCCACATAAAACCCTCCAAGATCAATGAACACCAGCCCAAATGATAAACTTTCCAAAATGACTGTTTAAATGGCACAAAGCACAGTTGTAAAGGTAAAATCATGAACAAACCAACGGCTCACACCAGATAAACACATAGACCAGTCGGGCCCTTAGCCCTCCTTATTTGGCAACAATACAATCCCACCATCTGATTGTGTGGTGCGTTTAAAGTCGACAGGTTAGACATGTTTGACTAATATATACTGAACATGATCGTATTTAAGATTTTACTACACATTTTGCCTGTTTTGTCATCTGTTTGACAATCTTCATAACATTTATAGTGTTAACTGTCTATTTATTTTCAACTGTACGTCACATTTTGATGACACACACCTGTCATTTTAAACTTTTAAAATTTCTTCTGGAACTGTACTTCAAAAATGTAAAACTGCTAAATATTTACCACAAGTCCCTCCCATTTTGACGGACAACCAGCACATCCAATGTCACTGTTGCAAACCATTCAATATGAAATGTATGTCATTTATTCTGTTCTATTTAATATTCTATCAACAACTCAATCAATAATACACAAATATTTATGAAGATATTCATCTATTTTGCATTTTCAAATTCCCGCCTGAGACGTCCAAAAACAGCCCAAAATATATGCTCCGCCCAACGCTATTATTTTCCGCCCGAAGCCAACAAAAGGAGCGGAAAACCCCCCAATCTGGCAACACTAGGTCTGCTCCGTGAAGGAAGGGGCGGGGTCTGCGAGGAAGGGGCGGAGAGAGGAAACTTAGATCCCGTTCAAAGCTGTGATCTCGCGTGAGGTCCTGGGTTTTTTTTTTTTGTTTTTGTTTTTTATTCAAACATAAATCTACAGCACAAACTCTCATTGAGACGAAAGCATCAAGACAACATCGCTACAAGTTCAGAAACAAAAAAATGCGAATCAAAAACGAAATAAAGTTACAGACAATCCCAATGTGAGGACTCAAGGCACAATAAATCCATTTAGTACGACGGAGTATAAGGGCCAACTGAAAAAAAAAAAATGCGGACATTACGAGAATAAACTCGTAACATTTCGACATTAAACTCGTAATTGTATGACTTTTTCTGGCTTCGACTTTATTCTCATACATTTACGAGATTAAAAGTCGTAATATTACGAGAATAAAGTCGTAATATTACGACTTTTAATCTCTTAATATTACGAGATTAAAAGTCGTAATATTACGAGAAGAAAGTCGTAATATTACGAGATTAAAGTCGTAATATTACGACTTTTAATCTCGTAATATTACTGTAAAAGAAGCTATTTCTTCCAAATCTGTTTGGTTCTTCCGACGAAACAAACCCAAACGTCTGCATTGTCGCTTCAAAGTCCTTAAACTAATGATAATGTGGTGATGCTGTGCTAAAAGACACAGTATTTCTTCGTGTGTAAACCCTAGTTCATAGTATAACCGCACAAAATGCTCCATATCTCCATAACACAGGTACTGGCTTCATACACATTTTCGACTGTATTCTCGTAATATTACGACTTTTAATCTCGTAATATTACAATTTTTAATCTCGTAATATTACAATTTTTAATCTCGTAATATTACGACTTTTTATCTCGTAATATTACGACTTTATTCTCGTAATATTACAATTTTTAATCTCGTAATATTACGACTTTTTATCTCGTAATATTACGACTTTATTCTCGTAAATGTATGAGAATAAAGTCGAATCCAGAAAAAGTCATACAATTACGAGTTTAATGTCGAAATTTTACGAGTTTATTCTCGTAATGTCCGCATTTTTATTTTTTTCCCCCAAATGGCCCTTATACTCCGTCGTAATTTAGAACAACAACAGAGAATCATCAGATAAACCACATTCTTCAGATTCACTCGGGGTTTTTGAGCTTTAACAGAGGCCAGATACATTTTAAATTCATTTTTAAATCTCACAATATTTGGTTCTTGTTTTTTCCATTTACATTTGTGTAGATAAGATAAGATAAGATAAGATAAGATAAGATAAGAGAAGATAAGAGAAGATAAGAGAAGATAAGATAAGATAAGAGAAGAGAAGATAAGAGAAGATAAGAGAAGATAAGAGAAGAGAAGAGAAGAGAAGAGAAGAGAAGAGAAGATAAGAGAAGAGAAGAGAAGAGAAGAGAAGAGAAGAGAAGAGAAGAGAAGAGAAGAGAAGAGAAGAGAAGATAAGAGAAGAGAAGAGAAGAGAAGAGAAGAGAAGAGAAGAGAAGAGAAGAGAAGAGAAGAGAAGAGAAGATAAGAGAAGAGAAGAGAAGAGAAGAGAAGAGAAGATAAGAGAAGATAAGAGAAGAGAAGAGAAGAGAAGAGATCCTTTATTTGTCCCACAATGGGGGAAATTCCACTGTTGCAACACACAGTTTAGGACAGGAATGAATGAAATAGGTGCATGTAATAAAAATAGGATAAATAAACATGGTCAATATAAAGTATAAAGTGCACACTCTTATTTACAGTAAAAATGGTAACTAAAGTGTCTTAAGTGTGTGTTATATACAGTAAGTGACTATGGTGAGGTAAAGTGTATTAATAGTAATGATATATGATATTTACCCATAATGTTTACTGTGTTTAACCAATTTAAAGGTGTCTTTTTGTTAAATAGAAGAATATCCTGTTTTGTAAAATGTTTGAGACTCATTTTTTGACCCAAACAGTTTCTGACGTCTGACCACAAACTGTGAACGACTGGACCAGAGTAAAACATTCTATGGTTTGTGGGTCCTGATGACACAAGTCACACGACTCAACTTCAAACCAAACCTCCCCCTCGGTGTCTGCAGAAGGACAGGAGTCGTTAAGTATTTTGAATTGCATTTCTTTTACTTTTGGCAACATTTTACGTATTTACCCGAATTGTCCATAGTTTGTGATTTATCTTTTTATTATAATCATGATAAAATGTACCTTTAAATATTTTGTTCAAATGTGTATTATCACATTTTTTGTCTGTAATTATGAGGTCTTTAACTCTTAAATGTGGGAGTTTAATTTGAACATTGGAAAATAGAATTGTATTTCTGATGAAGTGGATAAGAGCGGATGGAATTGTCTTACACATTTTTTTGAAATCTTTTGTAGAACAATGAAAATTGAATTTTCTTTTGAATTCCTCCAGTTTTAGTCATTCGCGTGAGGTCCTGAGTGTCGGGCAGTGTTGCCAGATTGGACGCGTGACCCGTACCTTCACCCAGAGGTCCTACCAGAGCCCGGATGTGTCAAAAATAACCAACATCAACACACGACACCAAATGTTTTTAATTCAATCATTCCACTTCTTGTTCATTTATAACGAGGTACAAACTAAATTAAATATGAGTCTGTGTCTGATTAATCTGAACAAAATGTGATGATTAGAGTTTGTCTGGTGTGAAGTGAATATTTAGATCTTACAGCTCCACACGCTCTTTATGTTATCACTTCTAATGTTAATGTTAATGGTGTTGAAGTGGAGTTTTAAGTAACATGTTATGAAAAACTATGTACCAAAAGTTTAGTTTAGTTTAGTTGAGTCTTTATTTGAAGGGACAATGTACAGAGACATTAAGCTCATAATAAACCGAGATGTTCTGCACCAGATTAGAGCTAAAGAGCTGGTGTCCATCTGCAGTCCCTGATTTACAAGAATAAATAGTACAAACAACACAAGATTAGTAAGATCCATTCACAAATTCCACTCTGACTCAAGCATCACACATGAACAGAAAAAAGTATTTACAACATTTGTCTTATAGAATATACATGACCTACCTATTTACCTTTCACTATTAAATCAGTCCATAAGACACTTGTCTCAGTCACATTTACAAATATATATTTACACACTATACACATACATACTTCACTGTGTGTGGAGTTTACGTCTTAAACTAGAAGCAAGAAAGTGCTACGTTGGGCTGATTTGAGGAGAAGCAGATCTCTGTCAGTGATGAGTCTGACCTTCACAAACACTCTTTAAGTTCTACAGAGAACGTTGAATAGTTTGTTTGACTTTTCAGTTCAGTGGGAGATTGTTCCTCTTTTATTGTGTTATAAGAGAAGCTGTTTGTGCAAATGTAGTTTTACGTTTTGGTCTGGTCCACTGCCCCCTGGTGGAGGCCCCTCCTGATGTGAGCTGAACAAAGTGCTTAAGAGGTGCAGGTGCAGAGTTATTTAAAATTCTGGATGCCATTCGGATAGCAGCAAGTCTTTGTATATTTTCGAAGTTTAGCAATCTGTATTTTTGCAGAATATGGCAATGGTGATGCTGTCGTATACGACAAATAGCGACAAAAACGTGACTAAAAGTGACAAAGACGTGTTTAAATGTGACGAACACAACTGAACGTTACAAAAATATGATCAAAAGCGACAAAATTGCAATCCAATGCACCAAAACACGACCAACAGCGACAAAACCACAAATAAAAACAACAAAGATGCGACTAAAAGCGACAAAGACGCGTTTTCTAGTGTTAATGGTGTTGAAGTGGAGTTTAAGTCACATGTTATAAAAACTAGGGCTGAAGTTTACTGTTAATCACAAATTTAATGTGAATTTGTAGAAATAGATCCATCGTCAATAAAGATGAGTCTGACAATGAAGAACACGAGGAGGAGCTGGAGCTTTTTAAAATCGTATTTGTTTGTGTGAAAGACGAGGTGGAGGGCGGGGCTTTGTTTTAATGAATGTAATGAGATGAATGAGTGATGCATGTGATCTTTCTTTCATGTTTTTAATTTTTTCAATACTGTTTTTTATTTTCTGATTATAATGTTCAATATTTCCATAAACTGTCGCTCTTTCATTCAGTTTGAATGTTTTCTGATTCTTTTGAAACATATTTTTACAAACCTCTTACTAGGGGTGGGTGGGGTGACTGTGCACTGGGGGGTGGGGGGTGAGCTGATGGACTGGAGCAGAGGTGTGAAGAGGGTCGGGTGTGGGCCATTGTCCAGCCGTGGGGTGTGGTCCATTGTCCAGCCGTGGGGGGGAGGGGGGGAGGGGTGGGTGATTGATCAAATCTCTCAAAGTGAGAATTCAGATCGTTAAGGAGAAAAGTGTGTCCTCGCTCTGGTTCACACGATGTTTCATGTTTTCTCCTCATGATGTCATAACTATGTCTCCACCTGTGTCTTGTATTCACCTTATTCTGCCCCGCCCACTTTTACCACAGATCACACTTTTGCTGTAAACGCACTTCTGTTTGACGAGAACTCCATTAAAGCTAATGATGAACGAGGGAAAAGTCTGACGCTAAAATGTTAGTAACACTGTAATAACACTGACTACATGTTATAATGCTGTAATAACATTAATAACACTGACTACATGTTCATTCATTCATTCATTCATTTTCTACCGCTTATTCCCGTTAGGGGTCGCGGGTGACTGGAGCCTATCCCAGTGACTTTGGGCCTTAGGCGGGGTACACCCTGGACAGTGGCCAACTCAGCAAACACAGAGAGACAGACAAGGACAGACAACCATTCACTCTCACATTCACTCACTCGGGACAATTTAGAGTTCTCAATTAACCTCCACAGTCATGTCTTTGGACGGTGGGAGGAGCCGGAGAACCCGGAGAGAACCCACGGTAACACGAGGAGAACATGCAGACTCCACCAGAGAGATCATGTGATGTTAGGGTGGTTCGGAATTCGAAACCACGATGTTGGGGTGGTCTGGGATTCGAACCCATGATCTCCTTATTGAGAGGCAGAAGCTCTAGCCGCTCTGCCACCGTGCACCCCTGACTACATGTTATAATGCTGTAATAACATTAATAACACTGACTACATGTTATAACACTGTAATAACACTGACTACATGTTATAACACTGTAATAACACTGACTACATGTTATAACACTGTTATAACACTGACTACATGTTATAACACTGTAATAACACTGACTACATGTTATAACACTGTAATAACACTGACTACATGTTATAACACTGTTATAACACTGTAATAACACTGACTACATGTTATAACACTGTTATAACACTGTAATAACACTGACTACATGTTATAACACTGTAATAACACTGACTACATGTTATAACACTGTTATAACACTGACTACATGTTATAACACTGTTATAACACTGTAATAACACTGACTACATGTTATAACACTGTTATAACACTGTAATAACACTGACTACATGTTATAACACTGTAATAACACTGTTATAACACTGACTACATGTTATAACGCTGTAATAACACTGACTACATGTTATAACGCTGTAATAACACTGACTACATGTTATAACACTGTAATAACACTGACTACATGTTATAACACTGTAATAACACTGACTACATGTTATAACACTGTAATAACACTGACTACATGTTATAACGCTGTAATAACACTGACTACATGTTATAACGCTGTAATAACACTGACTACATGTTATAACGCTGTAATAACACTGACTACATGTTATAACGCTGTAATAACACTGACTACATGTTATAACACTGTAATAACACTGACTACATGTTATAACACTGTAATAACACTGACTACATGTTATAACACTGTAATAACACTGACTACATGTTATAACGCTGTAATAACACTGACTACATGTTATAACACTGTAATAACACTGACTACATGTAATAACACTGACTACATGTTATGATAGAGTTCATCATAGTTTGGTTCGTGTTCAACGTTCCTCTGTACTTAAAGAGTAGACCAAACTGACAAGGCTACATCATCTGGACAACAGGGACTACATCAAGGTAAGAACTGACTTTATTCATTTTACATCTCATTAGTTACAAAGTAAAACCAAATCAAAAAAGGCAGTAGACCAAAGCAGTCGTATGGGTCTGAAGCACACAGTACAATCATATGGTGGTATATTGACCTTATTCTGCCCCGCCCACTTTTGCCGTTTTTTGCACTTTTGTTGTAAACGCACTTCTGTTTGACGAGAACTCTGTTAAAGCTAATGACGAACGAGGGAAAAGTCTGACGCTAAAATGTTACATAAAGTAGATTGATTTGTGTAAAATGTTTGAATAAAAGTGACAAAAACGCAACTAAAAACAACAAAAACTTGACTAAAAGCAGCAAAAAGCAATGAAAACGTGACTAAAAGTTATTAAAAAAAACAACTAAAAGCGACAAAGATTTGAATAAAAGTTACAAAAACTCAACAAAAAGCAATAAAAACGTGACTAAAAGTGATTACAAAAACAAAACTAAAATAGACAAATTCGGCTAAAAGCAACAAAAACGGAACTAAAGGCGACAAACTCCAAAGGCTCGTTCTGGCGGCTCGTTCACACTCCTTTTTAGTCGAGTAGAACTTATTTTCTGTTGAGCTCGTCTGCTCCGTGTGAACTACAACGGAAACAAGACGACGGCGCGTACGACAACTTCTGGAATAAGGAGAATAGGGGGCTACTGATGTCTGTTTATCTAGTTGTGTGCAGTCTGTTTGTTTCGGACCATCACATCTGTGCGTTCTGTGCTGTTTAAATCGTATTTTTGGAAAGTTTATCATTTGGGCCGGTTTTCACTGATCTTGGCGGGTTTTACATGGACTTTGGGCTGGAAACTGTCGGTGAAATCTGGCAACACTGGTGTCAGGGGCCAAACACGGGGCCAAACACGGGGCCAAACACGGGGCCAAAAGAGAAGCGTCCGGAGCGTGAGGCGCAGCTCAAGCACCGACAAATCAAACAAAAACAGCCACAAAAAACCATAAACAAAGTCATAAATGACCCGGATGTTTCAAACTGTTTAAATAATGAATGTTTCCAGTAAAAAATACTGTTGCAGCGGAAAGTAACACAGTACAAAGTAAAAGTACTGCTCTTTAGTAACAGTTTCATGTATTTGTACTTTTACTTCAGTCGTTTTTACAGTGGATACTTTCTACTTTTACTTCATTTGAGTCCAAGTATCTGTACTTTTTACTCCAGTACATGTTTAACTGAAGTAAAAGTCCTTTTCTTTTGTTTGAGGTCGTTCTGTTCTGTCGATGACGTTCGGCACAAACACAAATAAACACCGAAAATAAAGAAATTAATCTGAAAAAAACCTTTGTCGACCAAAATTAAGATCAATCACGACATTTAAGGAGTAAAACTGGTCTCACAATCTGCATGAAATACTTACTTTTTATTCTTAAAGGTCCCTAACCTGCTCTTTCCCTTCACACAGTCTGTCCTCAGGGCTTTGTGTAATATCCATAACATAACAGTTTACAAAAAACACCCATTTCTTGGACTGGCCCCCCTCCTCACTCTGAGATCTGACCCCCCCGAACAGAGAGCAGGCTGCCTCCCCCGCCCAACCCGTGCCTCCCCTGTAGTGGAGATGGTGCATGCGCCGTGTGCTCCGGTAAACAGCGATACACAAACACTGAATAAACCTTTTCTGGTCCTGACGGTGCGTCGTGCTGAGTCCTACGTCCTGGATCTGACCTGGAGTTTGACGTGCTCCAGGGCCTCAACCACGGACGTGCCGTTTGGTAAATAACAAGCTAACTCTTCTATCTGTCGTATCCATCGTGTAATTACTGTGTAGCATTAGCATTAGCTGTTTTTATTCTTCCTGGAGGCGTGGCTTAAACACCGCGTCATCTTAGTGAGGAGCCCCCGTCTGCTGCTCAGAGGGGGACGGAAAAGACAGTTCTCTAGTGAAAACATGAGGGAATCAATCAAAAAACCACTTTGGGCACAACATACGAGGCCCAGAGAGCCCTGGAGGAAGGTTAGAACCTCTGAAGAGTCCATTTAGCAGGATATGGGACCTTTAATGTACATTTTCAAAACAGATCCTTTTTTTATGTGATACTTTTGAGTAATTATTTGCACACATTTTTACTTAAGTAACAGTAGATTACTTCTTAGATTACTTCTTCCTCGGCTGCTGTTTTGTCCAGAAGGATCTGAACACAATCATTAGATCTAGATATTATGTTATGTTTATCAAATGAATGTTGTTAAAAGCAGATGTTTGTTCTTCGCTCGAGTCTCGAACAGAAATCCTCAGGTTCAACATTTGTGGATTTATCTTTGAGACGTTTCGTGTCAAACTCTTTGATGAAACAGAAATACAGCTTTATTTTGTTGAATCACTGTTAAAAGGCTCCTGTCGATGGGCCCCGTGTTTCTTCCTGTCGTTGTCAACTTGTTCTTCAGTTTTTCTTCAAACACGAGCGATCGCTGTCAAACTGTCATTTATATTTACAGCAGGTTTTATCTGATCGAATGAAGTCAAAAGCATCATAAGCCTCGATACTGTGACACTGTTGTGTTAAAAAGGGAAAGGCACCAGCAGAGGGCGCTGCGGTGTTTCTGTCGGAGCCTCAAATGTCCCTTTAATCCTTCGTCACGTTCACGCAGCACCAGGAGCTCAAAGAACATTTAAATATTTAATGAAGTGTCATTAAAACTCTTCGTGACTTCTCTGTGAACCTGAGCAAAACTGAGATCACAAGAAACTCTACAAACAATTAAAGAATCACTAAAATCCACTTCCTGTTAAAAGGAAAGTGGTTCAACTTTATCAAAGAATCTGAACACAATAATTAGGTCTAGATATTTATCATAAAACTACGGCCAAAAATGAAAGTTCACGTTAAAACAATTAATGTCATAAACCCATGTAAAGATTACAATTTATAAGATTGAAAAATTGAAATTGAAACTCAAGAATATTTCTTTTTTTGATTGTATTTCTAAAAAAAAAAAGACTGAATGTTTTATATCAGTGGATTATAGAACATAATAACACACCGGCCCTAAATTATAAAAGTATTAAAGTTGGAATATTTATTGGAGATAAAAAAGTTGAATACATGTGTAATAATTGGATTATATTTAGTTAATTTTACATTCTTAAAGGTAAAGCCGAACTTTATTGCTTTTAGAAATGAACTTATGTCGCTGATCAAGTGTTTAAAATGATTAAAATGTAAAGCTGCTTTAAGACCGACACAAACAATGGCCCTGAGTCTAAATGAATGTCTCTTGGATGAAAATGTGTTCATTTTATTGTTTTGTGGTGCTGCTTAGATGTTGTTTTTTGCACTTGTCATTTTACATCAAAGGTTCCAGGGTCGTCATCCGGACGCTGTTTGAAGATCGAGACGTTTCGACTTCTATCCAAAAGTCATTGTCAATCTGAGAGCTGGTCTGAGAACTCTGACTTATGCTACTCTGAGTAGTGAGAGCCCCGCCCACAGGGAGGAGTCACTGATAGTCTGTTTTTGTTTGGTTAACCGTTTGCCCTGCCTAGTGTCATCTGACCCTAAGAATGGCCTGTTTTTATTAAATTAAAATAAATAAAGAGCGCTGCGTGGGTACATGAGTGTGCAATGATTAGTAGGTAAAGAAACAGGTGCTCATTTGGAGATGGGGAGCTTCTTACAATAAAAGTTCTGTCTTATTAGGGTAAAAAAAATGTAGCAAAATATTTGTAGAATTTTCCCAAAGATGAAAAATTCCAAGGCACTCTGTTAATTAAAGAAAAATGTAAAAAGCCTTTATTACAGCATGGTTAAAGACATAAAATACACATCAATGCTTTTCGGCCCAGCGTGGCCTTCCTCAGGGTACAAACAGGCTGTTAATGGCCTGTTTTTGTCAGGTTAATTGTTGGCCCTGCCTAGTGTCACCTGACCCTGATAATGGCTTGTTTTTATTTGGTTAATAGTTTTCCCTGCCTAGTGTCACCTGAACCTGATAATGGCCTGTTTTTGTCAGGTTAATAGTTGGCCCTGCCTAGTGTCACCTGAGGCTAATCTGTGGTGAAAGCCTTTGTCCTATTGATAGTTGGCTGTTGCTCCCTCATCACTGCTGAGGACCTGATTAGCATTTGAGTGGACTATTGACCAGTCATTATCAGGCCATTATCGGGGTCAGGTGACACTAGGCAGGGCAAACGATTAACCAAACAAAAACAGTGACTCCTCCCTGTGGGCGGGGCTCTCACTACTCAGAGTAGCATATAAGTCAGAGTTCTCAGACCAGCTCTCTGATTGACAATGACTTTTGGATAGAAGTCGAAACGATGACAACCCCTGAAACCTTTTCTACGATGGAACCCGCCTGGACGAATGAGGGATCACATCGACGACTACATCGAATGTTGTATTGCCAATCTTGATTATTGAAAAATAAATAAATAAATGAATAAAAAAATAGTTTAAAGTTTATAATGTCACTGCCTGTTGAACATGAGCTCAAATATGACATAGTGAAAGGTAATTCTACAACGGTTACCGTGGCAACCATTATTAGAACTGACAATAAATACTCCGTAATAAGACTTTATTTTGATGAATGATGGTTTAAATGGTCAGAAAAACGTGTGGCTGTAAAGTGTCTCTGTGTTTTCAATGGTACGTCGCCTTTTGATGACATCACAGAGGGACTCAGCTCCACTTCCTGTCATTTTCTTTACAAACTGCAGCTTCACAAATATTTCCCACAGATGCCCTCCCACCAAACTGAGTCAGAAAAAGAAAAACATTTTACTGACTTTAAATCCTTTATCTCAAAGCTCTGAAGCTATTGTTTTAGCCTTATTTAAACTGCTCCAGTCCATGTGCTGCTGGTGTTTGTGCAGAAATCAGGCCCAATATGTGGATTTAACAGCACCAGGTGAAGTTACAACTGGTCAAATCCATAGACCGCACATATCGATGGACTGTGGGAGTGTGATGTCACCCATAGAGTTTAGCTCCAGCCAAATGAAGCCAATGGCAGCTAGCAGTTATAGCAGCTAAAGTGGAGCTAGCAGTTATAGCGGCTAAAGTGGAGCTAGCAGTTATAGCGGCTAAAGTGGAGCTAGCAGTTATAGGGGCTAAAGTGAAGCTAGCAGTTACAGCGGCTAAAGTAGAGCTAGTAGTTATAACGGCTAAAGTGGAGCTAGCAGTTATAGCGGCTAAAGTGAAGCTAGCAGTTACAGCGGCTAAAGTGGAGCTAGCAGTTATAACGGCTAAAGTGGAGCTAGCAGTTATAGCGGCTAAAGTGGAGCTAGCAGTTATAGCGGCTAAAGTGGAGCTAGCAGTTATAGGGGCTAAAGTGAAGCTAGCAGTTACAGCGGCTAAAGTAGAGCTAGTAGTTATAACGGCTAAAGTGGAGCTAGCAGTTCATTCATTCATTCATTTTCTACCGCTTATTCCCGTTAGGGGTCGCGGGTGACTGGAGCCTATCCCAGTGACTTTGGGCCTTAGGCGGGGTACACCCTGGACAGTGGCCAACTCGTCCCAGGGCTGACACAGAGAGACAGACAAGGACGGACAACCATTCACTCTCACATTCATTCACTAGGGACAATTTAGAGTTGTCAGTTAACCTACACAGTCATGTCTTTGGACGGTGGGAGGAGCCAGAGAACCCGGAGAGAACCCACGGTAACACGGGGAGGACATGCAGACTCCACCCAGAGAGATCGTGTGACGGAGCTAGCAGTTATAGGGGCAAAAGTGAAGCTAGCAGTTACAGCGGCTAAAGTGGAGCTAGCAGTTATAACGGCTAAAGTGGAGCTAGCAGTTATAGAGGCTAAAGTGGAGCTAGCAGTTATAGCGGCTAAAGTGGAGCTAGCAGTTACAGCGGCTAAAGTGGAGCTAGCAGTTATAACGGCTAAAGTGGAGCTAGCAGTTATAGAGGCTAAAGTGGAGCTAGCAGTTATAACGGCTAAAGTGGAGCTAGCAGTTATAGCGGCTAAAGTGGAGCTAGCAGTTATAGCGGCTAAAGTGGAGCCAGATCCATATTTAAATCCGAGTGCGTATCGTGTCAACCACACGGACCAATCAGGAGGAGGTTGTTAACGGTCTCCGCCCCTCGGTGAGAGGAGATGGCGGCAACGTGTGGCGCTAGCTGTCAATCAAACCTGTTGCTAACACGAGCGAAACCGGCCCCTGGAAAAGGAAGCACCTGATTGGTCAGTTATTATTGTAATAACTTGATTTATGAAAAACAACGAGAAAAAAACACAGGATCATGTGGAGTGAGTCAGACGGACATTTTAGTTCCAGATGTGAGTTTGACCCAAACAGTCACAGAGTAAAGGCTCCAGTGTCACAGGAAGAGGGCGGAGCTCGGCTTCATGGAGCCTCCTGGACACTTCCTGTTTGGAACGCGGCGGCAGCGGGACAGGGCGAGTGATATGTACGGTCTGTGGTCAAACCTCGTGGTGATGATGAAGTATCTGCTGTGAGAGACAGTTGTGGGAGACACTGGTACAGATCATTGTTTATTCAGTTGCCTCTGGGCTGTGGGGCCAAAAGGGGACAAGGGTAATTACAGGTCAAAATTAGGTCGTTTGACTATAAACTAAGAGTCTGTAAGTTTGGGAATTTTTATGAGGAGCAATAAAGACCCATTTGGGAGTGTGATTTTCCTTATCTGAAAAGGGGTGTGGTCTCCTTTGAAGGAGCAGTCGTTCTACCAGATATAAAGCTATGTTACACTAGAATCAGGGAGATCCTAGATTTGGCCACAGTGGGACGTCCCAGGCAACGTCGACTGTCTGTGTGTGATGCTGCTCTCTGTAATAAACTTCCTTCGATATTCAGAAGCGTCCACCAGTCGAGACACACCAACCAACATCTTCAGAAGCCACAATGACCAGAGGAGCCGAGGTTTGGTTTCCCACGGTGTTGGTGTAGAAGTACGGGTGGAGCTTCTCCGTGAAGCCGCAGTCGGTGAAGCAGTGGAGGAGCGCGGCGGTGTCTGCGTCGTAGAAGCACACCAGGCCGTCCTCGTGGTCCACGTACACGCCCACTGTGCGCGGCCTGGACCGGAGCGGCAGAGGGATGTACTCGGGGTCCGCCGTGCCGTACTCGCCTCCTCTGAGCATCTGAAGGATCCAGTAACCGTGAGCCGGGGTCGCGCTCACCGCCCGCTTCCTGTCGACGGACGCCCGGGCCACGCCCACCACCCACTCATGGTTCCCTTCCACTTTGACCTCGAAGTAGGCTCTGCTCGAGGAGAAGCTCTCCTTCCCTAGAACTCCGTAGAAGGCCGTGCACCTCTGGGGGTTGTCGGTCAGATTCCGGCGGACTCCGGTGTGCGTCACCTGCTTGAGATCCTCAGACAGATGCAGCTCCGGGTGAGCCGTGTCCGGGTCCAGAGTCACCTCCACAGCAAACTCCTGGACTCTGGTCAGTTGTCTTTCTGAGAAGAGCTGCAGTTCTTCTGTGATCTTCTCCTGGATCTGCTGGATGGTCCTCTGCGCGGCCCACGGCAGAGAACACGGCGCTCTGACCCTGACGTCGGAGCAGTCCCTGAGCGGAGCTGCTGTGAGTGAGGAGCAGGTCTTCAGGACGTGGAGGAGGTCTTTGGAGCGCCTCAGCTGCTCCATCTCAGAGCTTCTCTGCTTCAGCTCAGAGACCTCCTGCTCCAGAGCCTGGATCAGGGCTTCAGCCTGGGCCTTTGCCTTGTTCTGCTTCTCCTTCATCTCCTGTTCTCCTGTCCTGAGTTCATCCAGACCTTTCTGAAGCAGCTCCATCAGAGCAGAGAAAAGCCGCCTTCCTTCAGCGATCTCCTTGTCTGCAGCTCTCTGACTGAGCTGCAGTGACCGTTGGATGTCTCTGATCTTCTGCGTCCTCTCCAGGATGATGTTGTCAGTGTGAGCCTGGTTCTCCTGCAGCTCCTTCTGTCGGGCCTCACAGGCGTCTCTGAGAGGGATCAGGGTGTGGTTCTGGTGCTGTAAAGAGCAGAGCACACAGACACAGCTCAGGTCGCTCTCACAGAACAGCTCCAGGGGCTTCTGGTGCTGAGGACACAGCTCCGTCTTGTCAGAGCTCCGTCTGAACTGAGCCACCATCGCTGAGATGAACACGTTGGTCTTCAGCTGAGGTCTGGAGCTGAACGTCTGGTTACAGAGTGGACACGAGCAGGAGGCGCTCACCCTCCAGTTCTCACTGAGACAGTCTTTACAGAAGTTATGTCCACAAGGAGTGGACACCGGGTCAGTCAGGACCTCCAGGCAGATGGCGCACAGGACCTCGTCCTCAGACACAAGGCAGCTGGCAGCGGACATGACTGAGGAGACACCAGGTCATCAGGGCACAGAGGGAGACACCAGGTCATCAGGGCACAGAGGGAGACAGGTCATCAGGGCACAGAGGGAGACAGGTCATCAGGGCACAGAGGGAGACACCAGGTCATCAGGGCACAGAGGGAGACACCAGGTCATCAGGGCACAGAGGGAGACAGGTCATCAGGGCACAGAGGGAGACACCAGGTCATCAGGGCACAGAGGGAGACACCAGGTCACAGAGACACCAGGTCATCAGGGCACAGAGGGAGACACCAGGTCATCAGGACACAGAGACACCAGGTCATCAGGGCACAGAGACACCAGGTCATCAGGGCACAGAGACACCAGGTCATCAGAGCACAGAGGGAGACAGGTCATCAGGGCACAGAGGGAGACACCAGGTCATCAGGGCACAGAGGGAGACAGGTCATCAGGGCACAGAGGGAGACACCAGGTCATCAGGGCACAGAGACACCAGGTCATCAGGGCACAGAGGGAGACAGGTCATCAGGGCACAGAGGGAGACAGGTCATCAGGGCACAGAGACACCAGGTCATCAGGGCACAGAGGGAGACAGGTCATCAGGGCACAGAGGGAGACACCAGGTCATCAGGGCACAGAGACACCAGGTCATCAGGGCACAGAGGGAGACACCAGGTCATCAGGGCACAGAGGGAGACAGGTCATCAGGGCACAGAGGGAGACAGGTCATCAGGGCACAGAGGGAGACACCAGGTCATCAGGGCACAGAGGGAGACACCAGGTCATCAGGGCACAGAGACACCAGGTCATCAGGGCACAGAGGGAGACACCAGGTCATCAGGGCACAGAGGGAGACAGGTCATCAGGGCACAGAGGGAGACACCAGGTCATCAGAGCACAGAGACACCAGGTCATCAGGGCACAGAGGGAGACACCAGGTCATCAGGGCACAGAGGGAGACACCAGGTCATCAGGGCACAGAGGGAGACACCAGGTCATCAGGGCACAGAGGGAGACACCAGGTCATCAGAGCACAGAGGGAGACACCAGGTCATCAAAGCACAGAGGGAGACACCAGGTCATCAGAGCACAGAGACACCAGGTCATCAGGGCACAGAGGGAGACAGGTCATCAGAGCACAGAGGGAGACACCAGGTCATCAAAGCACAGAGGTAGACACCAGGTCATCAGGACACAGAGACACCAGGTCATCAGGGCACAGAGACACCAGGTCACAGTGACACCAGGTCATCAGGGCACAGAGGGAGACAGGTCATCAGGACACAGAGACACCAGGTCATCAGACCACGGAGACACCAGGTCATCAGGGCACAGAGACACCAGGTCACAGTGACACCAGGTCATCAGACCACAGAGACACCAGGTCATCAGGGCACAGAGGGAGACACCAGGTCATCAGGACACAGAGACACCAGGTCATCAAAGCACAGAGACACCAGGTCATCAGGGCACAGAGGGAGACACCAGGTCATCAGAGCACAGAGGGAGACAGGTCATCAGGGCACAGAGGGAGACACCAGGTCATCAGGGCACAGAGGGAGACACCAGGTCATCAGGACACAGAGGGAGACAGGTCATCAGGGCACAGAGGGAGACACCAGGTCATCAGGGCACAGAGGGAGACACCAGGTCACAGAGACACCAGGTCATCAGGGCACAGAGGGAGACAGGTCATCAGGGCACAGAAGGAGACACCAGGTCATCAGGACACAGAGGGAGACACCAGGTCATCAGGGCACAGAAGGAGACACCAGGTCATCAGGACACAGAGGGAGACACCAGGTCATCAGGGCACAGAAGGAGACACCAGGTTATCAGAGCACAGAGGGAGACAGGTCATCAGGACACTGAGACACCAGGTCATCAGGACACAGGGGGAGACAGGTCATCAGGGCACAGAGACACCAGGTCATCAGGGCACAGAGGGAGACACCAGGTCATCAGGGCACAGAGGGAGACACCAGGTCATCAGGGCACAGAGGGAGACAGGTCATCAGGGCACAGAGGGAGACACCAGGTTATCCGAGCACAGAGGGAGACAGGTCATCAGGGCACAGAGACACTGGGTCACAGAGGCACCAGGTCATCAGGGCACAGGTCACACTGGTCTCCAGTGAGAGAGGAGAAACAGAGAGGAGACACAGAGAGGAGACACAGAGAGGAGACACAGAGAGGAGAGAGGAGACACAGAGAGGAGACACAGAGAGGAGACACAGAGAGGAGAAAAGGAGACACAGAGAGGAGACACAGAGAGGAGACACAGAGAGGAGACACAGAGAGGAGAAAAGGAGACACAGAGAGGAGAAAAGGAGACACAGAGAGGAGACACAGAGAGGAGACACAGAGAGGAGACACAGAGAGGAGACACAGAGAGGAGACACAGAGAGGAGAAAAGGAGACACAGAGAGGAGACACAGAGAGGAGACACAGAGAGGAGAAAAGGAGACACAGAGAGGAGACACAGAGAGGAGACACAGAGAGGAGACACAGAGAGGAGACATAGAGAGGAGAAAAGGAGACACAGAGAGGAGAAAAGGAGACAAAGAGAGGAGACACAGAGAGGAGACACAGAGAGGAGACACAGAGAGGAGAAAAGGAGATACAGAGAGGAGACACAGAGAGGAGAAAAGGAGACACAGAGAGGAGACACAAAGAGGAGAAAAGGAGACACAGAGAGGAGACACAGAGAGGAGACACAGAGAGCAGAGAGGAGACACAGAGAGGAGAAAAGGAGACACAGAGAGGAGAAAAGGAGACACAGAGAGGAGACACAGAGAGGAGACACAGAGAGCAGAGAGGAGACACAGAGAGGAGAGAGGAGACACAGAGAGGAGAGAGGAGACACAGAGAGGAGACACAGAGAGGAGACACAGAGAGGAGACACAGAGAGGAGAGAGGAGACACAGAGAGGAGACACAGAGAGGAGAGAGGAGACACAGAGAGGAGACACAGAGAGGAGACACAGAGAGGAGACACAGAGAGGAGAAAAGGAGACACAGAGAGGAGAAAAAGGAGACACAGAGAGGAGACACAGAGAGGAGACACAGAGAGCAGAGAGGAGACACAGAGAGGAGAGAGGAGACACAGAGAGGAGAAAAGGAGACACAGAGAGGAGACACAGAGAGGAGACACAGAGAGGAGACACAGAGAGGGAGACACAGAGAGGAGACACAGAGAGGAGAGAGGAGACACAGAGAGGGAGACACAGAGAGGGAGACACAGAGAGGAGAAAAGGAGACACAGAGAGGAGACAGAGAGGAGACACAGAGAGGAGACACAGAGAGGAGACACAGAGAGGAGACACTGAGAGGAGAGAGGAGACACAGAGAGGGGAAAAGGAGACACAGAGAGGAGACACAGAGAGGAGACACAGAGAGGAGAAAAGGAGACACAGAGAGGAGACACAGAGAGGAGACACAAAGAGGAGAAAAGGAGACACAGAGAGGAGACACAGAGAGGAGACACAGAGAGGAGACACAGAGAGGAGAAAAGGAGACACAGAGAGGAGAAAAGGAGAAACAGAGAGGAGACACAGAGAGGAGAAAAGGAGACACAGAGAGGAGACACAGAGAGGAGACACAGAGAGGAGACACAGAGAGGAGAGAGGAGACACAGAGAGGAGAGAGGAGACACAGAGAGGAGACACAGAGAGGAGACACAGAGAGGAGACACAGAGAGGAGACACAGAGAGGAGAAAAGGAGACACAGAGAGGAGACAGAGAGGAGACACAGAGAGGAGACACAGAGAGGAGACACAGAGAGGAGACACAGAGAGGAGACACAGAGAGGAGACACAGAGAGGAGACACAGAGGAGACACAGAGAGGAGACACAGAGAGGAGAAAAGGAGACACAGAGAGGAGAAAAGGAGACACAGAGAGGAGACACAGAGAGGAGACACAGAGAGGAGACACAGAGAGGAGACACAGAGAGGAGAGAGGAGACACAGAGAGGAGACACAGAGAGGAGACACAGAGAGGGAGAAAAGGAGACACAGAGAGAGGAGACACAGAGAGGAGACACAAAGAGGAGAAAAGGAGACACAGAGAGGAGATTAGGAGACACAGAGTGGAGACACAGTGTGGAGACACAGAGAGGAGAGAGGAGACACAGAGAGGAGACACAGAGAGGAGACACAGAGAGGAGACACAGAGAGGAGAAAAGGAGACACAGAGAGGAGACACAGAGAGGAGACACAGAGAGGAGACACAGAGAGGAGACAGAGAGGAGACACAGAGAGGAGACACAGAGAGGAGACACAGAGAGGAGACACAGAGAGGAGACACAGAGAGGAGAGAGGAGACACAGAGAGGGGAAAAGGAGACACAGAGAGGAGACACAGAGAGGAGACACAGAGAGGAGAAAAGGAGACACAGAGAGGAGACACAGAGAGGAGAAAAGGAGACACAGAGAGGAGACACAGAGAGGAGACACAGAGAGGAGAAAAGGAGACACAGAGAGGAGAAAAGGAGACACAGAGAGGAGACACAGAGAGGAGAAAAGGAGACACAGAGAGGAGAAAAGGAGACACAGAGAGGAGACACAGAGAGCAGAGAGGAGACACAGAGAGGAGACACAGAGAGGAGACACAGAGAGGAGACACAGAGAGGGGAAAAGGAGACACAGAGAGGAGACACAGAGAGGAGAGAGGAGACACAGAGAGGAGACACAGAGAGGAGACACACAGAGGAGACACAGAGAGGAGACACAGAGAGGAGACACAGAGAGGAGACACAGAGAGGAGACACAGAGAGGAGACACACAGAGGAGACACACAGAGGAGACACAGAGAGGAGACACAGAGAGGAGACACAGAGAGGAGACACAGAGAGGAGACACAGAGACTCACCGTTTCACTGAAGCTCGAAGCTGAAGTTCATTAAAGTCTGACACAAACCAGTTCTAATCCACTCTTGGTTCACGTGTGACGTCAGACTCCTGTCGTTCCGGTTCCATCGTTAACGACGCCCCATCGTTAATGAGTCAGACTGACCCCGCCCCTCAGGTCGAGGAAAAGAACAAACCAGTCCAGTATAGTTATTTCAAAGTGCAGCGTCTCATGAGCTCCAAACACTTTTATTTTAGATAAAGTGGAGTTTATCTCAGGTGTTTCTGTTGTGGATCGTTCACTTTTACGGGAGGTTTTTACATTTAAAGTGACGCTGCAGATGAAACAGAACTTCTCACATTTAAAGATATTTAAACCATAGAACTATAATTAAACCTGGAAGATGAATCCAAAATGGCCGTCCTGTTTATCCCTATGGAGTGAGCTCATTGGCGCATGACCCCAAAAAAGTTTCTTACTTCTGCATTTACTTCCTGATACGGAGGCGGCCATCTTTGCTTTACTTCCTGATACGGAGGCGGCCATCTTTGCTTTACTTCCTGATACGGAGGCGGCCATCTTTGCTTTACTTCCTGATACGGAGGCGGCCATCTTTGCTTTACTTCCTGATACGGAGGCGGCCATCTTTGCTTTACTTCCTGATACGGAGGCGGCCATCTTTGCTTTACTTCCTGATACGGAGGCGGCCATCTTTGCTTTAGGGCACCACGTGACCACAATCCCCCACTTCAGATAAAAACGGTAATTTGTGTGATTTTATAAACGGTAGAAAAGAACATTTCCTTCTATTTTATTTAAATACTGATAATAATTCAGTCCTGTCTGTGATTATGTGACATTTTAGAAAAAGGCTGCAGTACCTCACACGACCACTAATCAATCTGGGACACAGACAGAGGGGGCGGGGCTTATCCAGTTCATTTAATACATCCATGATTTAAACTCCTGTGATCACAGATATAAGTTCTGTCTCATTCTGACCTGCTAAGGTTAACTTCCACTTTAACGTCTCTTTAGCGCCTCCTGTTGTTCGCTCCTGGTCACACAGACAGAGAACGGGCATCTGATCCTTTTATGACGTCTGGCTTTAACTCTAAACACCCCTGATGCTGTTGTTTTCATGAATGTTGATGTCACACATGTCCTCGCTCTGGTTCACACCATGTTTCATGTTTTCTCCTCATGATGTCATAACTATGTCTCCACCTGTGTCTTGTGTTCACCTCATTCAGCCCCGCCCACTTTTGCCTCTTTTTGCACTTTTGTTGTAAACGCACTTCCGTTTGACGAGAACTCCGTTAAAGCTAATGATGAACGAGGGAAAAGTCTGAGGCTAAAATGTTACATAAAGTCGATTGATTTGTGTAAAATGTTTAATGAACACGAGACACAACAAGTCACAACGCAACGATTTCCTGAAAACGTCTTTTTAGTCGAGTAGAACTTATTTTCTGTTGAGCTCGTCTGCTCCGTGTGAACTACAACGGAAACAAGACGGCGGCGCGTACGACAACTTCTGGAATAAAGTGAATAAAAAGCCTGTGTTCTGATTGTGATGTTCCTCCGTCGACCAGCAGAGGTCACTTTGGGACCAGTGAATAAATCAACTGATCAGACTCATTCTCTCTGTGTTTTTATTGTTTAACTTGTTTTAGACACAACAGAGATTCTCCCGTAACATCCTCCTGTGGTTTATTCACATAAATGTAAGAAAAATGTGTTGCAAGATTTTCATCGTGTCATGTTTTCATGTAGAAACAAGGCATTTTATGTAAAAATAGCCAAAAATGCACACATTTGTGACATTTAAATCTGAAAAATGGACAGAACCAGGTTTAAATTTCTTCATTTTGTCACATTTTAGTTATAAAAATGTACAGAGGATTTGGATTAATTATTTAGATTAAACTAGATCTGACTGAAAATTGTCCTAAAAATTCAAATTTTTGCCTCATTTTTCTCCTTCAAACTGTAATAAATGTGTCAGAATCTGATCTTAAATCCTTGTTTGTTCTAAATGTGTTGAGTCCAGATTGTACAGTTTGTGTGGATCTACTTTAATGATCTTTATGTCTCGAGGGACAAAAATGCATTTGAAGAAAACAATGTCAGAGAAATCTATGGATGAAGTGGATTCAATGGAAGAATCAAACATCAGGAGCAGGTTGGACACGTTTGTCGTTCCACATCAAAGTCCAATGTGAGAGTAAACAGAACAGAAAACGATTGAAAAATGGTTTTGCTTTAGTCCAGTCATGTTTTTGTCGCTTTTAGTCGTGTTTTTGTCACTTTTAGTCGTTTGTCATATTTAGTCGTGTTTTTGTCGCTTTTCGTCGTGTTTTTGTCACTTTTTGTCGTGTATTTGTCGCTTTTAGTCGTGTTTTTGTCACTTTGTTTTTGTCATATTTTAACGTGTTTTTGTCGCTTTTCGTCGTGTTTTTGTCACTTTTAGTCGTGTTTTTGTCACTTTTAGTCGTGTTTTTGTCACTTTTAGTCGTGTTTTTGTCACTTTTAGTCGTGTTTTTGTCACTTTTAGTTGTGTTTTTGTTGCTTTTAGTCGTGTTTTTGTCACTTTTAGTTGTGTTTTTGTCATTTAAGTCGTGTTTTTGTCACTTTTAGTTGTGTTTTTGTCACTTTTAGTTGTGTTTTTGTCGCTTTTAGTTGAGTCTTTGTTGATTTTAGTCACAATTTTGATGTTTTAGTCATGTTTTTGTCATTTTAGTTGTGTTTTTGTCATTTTAGTCGTGTTTTTGTCACTTTTAGTCGTGTTTTTGTCACTTTTAGTCGTGTTTTTGTCGCTTTAGTCGTGTTTTTGTCGCTTTAGTTGTGTTTTTGTCGCTTTAGTCGTGTTTTTTGTCACTTTTAGTCGTGTTTTTGTTGCTTTTAGTCGTGTTTTTGTCACTTTGTCGTGTTTTTGTCACTTTGTCGTGTTTTTGTCGCTTTTAGTCGTGTTTTTGTCATTTTAGTCGTGTTTTTGTCGCTTTTAGTCGTGTTTTTGTCGCTTTTATGCGTGTTTTTGTCGCTTTTAGTCGTGTTTTGTCACTTAGTTGTGTTTTGTTGCTTTTAGTCATGTTTTTGTAACTTTTATTCGTGTTTTGTCACTTTTAGTTGTGTTTTTGTTGCTTTTAGCCACATTTTGTCGCGTTAAGTTGTGTTTTTGTTGCTTTTAGTCGTGTTTTTGTCGATTTTAGTTGAGTTTTTGTCATTTTAGTCGTGTTTTTGTCACTTTTAGTTGTGTTTTTGTCATTTTAGTCGTGTTTTTGTCACTTTTAGTTGTGTTTTTGTCACTTTTAGTTGTGTTTTTGTCACTTTTAGTTGTGTTTTTGTCATTTTAGTCGTGTTTTTGTCACTTTTAGTCGTGTTTTTGTCACTTTTAGGTGTGTTTTTGTTGCTTTTAGTCGTGTTTTGTCACTTTCAGTTGTGTTTTTGTCACTTTCAGTTGTATTTTTGTCACTTTTAGTTGTATTTTTGTCACTTTTAGTTGTCTTTGTCGCTTTTAGTTGTGTTTTTGTCGCTTTTAGTTGCGTCTTTGTTGATTTTAGTCACAATTTTGATGTTTTAGTCGTGTTTTTGTCACTTTTAGTCGTGTTTTGTCATTTTAGTCGTGTTTTGTCACTTTTAGTCGTGTTTTTGTCGCTTTTAGTCGTGTTTTTGTCGCTTAGTCGTGTTTTTGTCACTTTTAGTTGCGTCTTTGTTGATTTTAGTCACAATTTTGATGTTTTTCACTTTTAGTCATGTTTTTGTCATTTTAGTCGTGTTTTTGTCACTTTTAGTCGTGTTTTTGTCGCTTTTAGTCGTGTTTTTGTCGCTTTTAGTCGTGTTTTTGTCACTTTTAGTCGTTTTTTGTCACTTTTAGTCGTGTTTTTGTCACTTTTAGTTGTGTTTTTGTCACTTTTAGTTGTGTTTTTGTTGCTTTTAGTCGTGTTTTTGTCACTTTTAGTTGTGTTTTTGTCATTTTAGTCGTGTTTTTGTCACTTTTAGTTGTGTTTTTGTCATTTTAGTCGTGTTTTTGTCACTTTTAGTTGTGTTTTTGTCACTTTTAGTTGTGTTTTTGTCACTTTTAGTTGTGTTTTTTTCGCTTTTAGTTGCGTCTTTGTTGATTTTAGTCACAATTTTGATGTTTTAGTCGTGTTTTTGTCACTTTTAGTCGTGTTTTTGTCATTTTAGTCGTGTTTTTGTCACTTTTAGTCGTGTTTTTGTCGCTTTTAGTCGTGTTTTTGTCGCTTTTAGTCGTGTTTTTGTCACTTTTAGTCGTGTTTTTGTCATTTTAGTCGTGTTTTTGTCACTTTTAGTCGTGTTTTTGTCACTTTTAGTTGTGTTTTTGTTGCTTTTAGTCGTGTTTTTGTCACTTTTAGTTGTGTTTTTGTCATTTTAGTCGTGTTTTTGTCACTTTTAGTTGTGTTTTTGTCACTTTTAGTTGTGTTTTTGTCACTTTTAGTTGTGTTTTTGTCACTTTTAGTTGCGTCTTTGTTGATTTTAGTCACAATTTTGATGTTTTAGTCGTGTTTTTGTCATTTTAGTCGTGTTTTTTGTCATTTGAGCAGATTGGACACATGAAAGTCCAGACCAGAGAGAAAAGTGACCAAAAACAAAAAAAAAATCGCGCCTGTAGTGTAATATGTTCCTGATTTGGACTAAAGCCTCAGACAGGGTTGAGTTTCATGGTTTATTTGGTGTAAAAGAATGCAGTTCTGTCTCTTTAAAAATCTGCGGGTTCCATAGCCACATTCCCTGCTTATTATTAACATTACAAACATCCGAACACAGCCGTTTATTATTCAAATACAAAGAAGCACAGACACATGTTTTACTTTTAAGCCTAAAAAATAAACATCAAGCCGTTTAATTAATATACAACGATAAAAAATATGAAAAAGTATGAATTATGGCCTTAGACGGATCCCACCCTGGTTTTGTTGCATAACGGCGTCCAACACATTTCACTCACGAACAGAGCGGCGGCGCCTTCAGGAAACGCAACGTACGACCGGCAGAACGTGCAGCCCCCGACGACCGGGCGCCATGACGACCACGGCGACCGGGCGCCACGGCGACCGGGCCACGGCGACCGAGAGGCGAGCGACCAGAGCCACAAAATGTCCGACAATTTACAAATACTGGTGGAAAACTGAAGAACTGCGACGCAATCTGTTCAAAATAAGGTTTAAAGGTGGTGTGCGCTCGACTCGATGGAGACGGAATGTTCCGCAGTTTGGCTTTTTCAAAATTTTCAAAGTTTCCATTGGGAATTATTGGTAAGATTTATGGGAATTAACAGGGAATTAACGCTTCTGAAGTTAGTCTTTTAACAACAGGAAGTAAAACAACCTGATTTCATGCCAAAAAAATGTAAAGATCTGGTTTTTATGATGAAAAATTAAGTCGGCGTGTTATATTTGTAATAAAATGTGAAAAAAACTGAAAAACTGCGACACAATCCGTTCAAAAATTGCGCCGAAAAGGTGGATGGTGTCACAGAATCAGGTTTAAAGGGGGTGTCCGCTCGACTTGCTGGAGACGCAGCTGCTCTGAAAGTTTCTCCTAAAGTTTCCATTGGGAATTATTGGTAAGATTTATGGGAATTAACAGGGAATTTACACTTCTGAAGTTAGTCTTTTAACAACAAGAAGCAAAACAACCTGATTTCATGCCAAAAAAACGTAAAGATCTGCTTTTTATGATAAAAAATTAAGTCGGCGTGTTATAGTTCTCATAAAATGTCTGATAATTTACAAATACTGGTGGAAAATTGAAAAACTGCGACGGAATCCATTCAAAAATTGCGCTAAAAATGTGGATCTGCTGGGAATGTTCCACAGTCTGGCTTTAAACGGCGCCAGAAATCAGTCCAAACATGTTCAGCGGCTCAGACTAAACCTCAGACTCTGGACGCTTTAAAATGTGATGGAGGAAAATGAAGTCGACTGTAAATGTTTCAATAGATCTAAGTTCAATGGTTTGAAGTGTTTGTGTTGGAAAAAGCAGCACGTTTGAATTTCCAGAGTCGAAAGGTCAGTTAGTTTGCTTTTCTACAACAAACGATTGTATTTTAGCTTCAAAAGAATCTAATTTATGGATCAGTATCTAATATATTTGTAGATAAAATGATAAATGATTGTGGGCTCAACATTTCTGAGTATTTTTCAGTAAAAAACATAAATCTGGATTGTTCTTCATCAAAAATGTAAAGAGTTTGTGATCATTTCCTCAAACATGATGTAAAACACTGTGGTTTTCAGAAACGAGACAGAAGTTCGTGTTTCGTTCGTGCTTTTTTCATAGAATTCCACGCACGCGTTTTTTCTAAATCCGGTGTTTAACGCGAAACAAAACTCCGACGTGAAAAGCAACGACGTCCAGCGAGACGAGCTCCACCTCCGAGAAACACATCGAGAACAGATCTGACCATAAAGAGTCACTCGTGCCTCTCGAGTCGCAGCCTCCACCAGCAGTGACAGGACCGGACCTGGACCTGGACCTGGACCGGACCTGGTCTGGACCTGGACCGGGTTTGGACCTGGACCGGGTTTGGACCTGGACTGATGGACTGAGCGGTGCTTCTCGTCCGTTGGGCCCTGGTGTGACGTTCTGGCGGCTCAGATCGTGGGCCGTGGATCAGATTGTGGGCCGTGGATGAGATCGTGGGCCGTGGATCGTGGGCCGTGGATCGTGGGCCGTGGATCGTGGGCCGTGGATCGTGGGCCGTGGATCGTGGGCCGTGGATCTGATCGCGGGCCGTGGATCAGATCGTGGGCCGTGGATCAGATCGCGGGCCGTGGATCAGATCGCGGGCCGTGGATCAAATCGCGGGCCATGGATCGTGGGCCGTGGATCAAATCGCGGGCCGTGGATCAGATCGCGGGCCGTGGATCAGATCGCGGGCCGTGGATCAGAACGCGGGCCGTGGATCAGATCGTGGGCCGTGATCAGATCGTGGGCCGTGATCAGATCGCGGGCCGTGGATCGTGGGCCGTGGATCAGATCGCGGGCCGTGGATCGCGGACCGTGGATCAGATCGTGGGCCGTGGATCGTGGGCCGTGGATCAGATCGTGGGCCGTGGATCGCGGACCGTGGATCAGATCGTGGGCCGTGGATCAGATCGCGGGCCGTGGATCGTGGGCCGTGGATCAGATCGTGGGCCGTGGAGGCGACGGCGGCTCGTCTGAAATGTTCTGTTTCAGTCCAGAGTTTGTTTTTCACAGAAACATCGCGGGAAAACAAGTCAGGTCTGAAAAACAAACTCTGAACAAAGAACGTTTCAGAAGAACAACCCGAGCTGTGACCCGGGCCTCGAGCTCCGGACGAGAAACACTGCTTTACAAATTTAGTTTAATTTGATTCAATCGAACGCCAAACTCTGATCGTCGTCTGCAGCTTTAGGACGATTTAAACGTCTAAAATCTGACGTGAGCGAAAGAACGGGATCAGAAAGAACTCAAACGTTTGTGTTTGATCATAGAACCCCGAGAGACAGGGTTCAATCGAACTCTTTCAGGATTCAATTCGACGTTTTCAAGATCCAATGGAACTCTAAGAATCCAAACAAATTCTTTCAAGATCAGATTGAACTCTTTCAAGAATCCGATCAATTGAACTCTTTCAAGATTCAATCGAGACAGAATTTGATGAAACTATTTCCAGAATCCAATAGAACTCTTTCCAGATGAGATCAAACTCTTTCAGGATCCAACTGAGAATCCGAACTCTCTCTCCAGAATTCGATTGTACTCTTTCAAGATCTGAATGAACTCTTTTGCCTTTCGATTGAACACTTTCTAGAATCCAATTGAACTCTTTCCAGATGAGAACAAACTCGTTCAAGATCCAATCGAGACAGATTTCGATTGAACTCTTTCAGAATGGCACGCTTGAATCACATGAACATTAACTTGAAGTCAGTGGGATTTGACCATAGAACGTGAACATTTCCATTAAATTCCAGTCGAGCGTCACACGTTTCTGTTTCTGCTGGTGTTACATTTGAGTCCAAACTGCACAGTTCGTTAAAGTTAATCTCAAAAGCAAAATTTTTAATCTACAATCCAAACATTTCTGAACTTTTGCAGTAATCATCATCGTTAGCGTTCCCGTAAGCCACGCCCCTTTATAAACTTTGTCCAATCGGCTTCCAGCGCCGACCGATTCCTTCGACAAAACAATCCAGGTTTGACAAAATGAAACATTAATATTTAAGCTTTTTAAAAATGTCCCAAAACAAAAACAGTTCAGTAACGTGTACAATTCACAAAATAAGATAAATATAGCTCTAAAACAGTAGCATTTAAGCTAATCTCTAAATATAAATGAAGGGAATTTCTATAAACAAAGTCCAACACTTAAAATATGGTTCTGTAATAGATTTGAAAACGCACTTCGGTGACCTACAAACGCACATTTCGTTTTACAAACCACTTCTTAAACGGCGCAAAACGCTTCCATCGCTTTATTATAATATCCGTGTGTTTTTGCATATTCAATCGGACACTAATTTTATTCATTTTACAGTTTATAATTTGAATATTTTGAGCTGTTAAATTACACTCAACGTTAAAATCCCAACCTGAAACCGAAAAGGTTTTACGTCTCGATTTTTGTCTAAAACCAAAGATTTTTTTTTATTTAGTTTCTGTTTCTCTTTAAAGTCATGACGTGGAGATGAAAATGCATAGTTTTCAAACGCGTCGACGTAAACGAAGCTAAGAATCTAAACGTCGCATAAAAAGTTACAAAAAGCCTCGGCGGATGAATGCGCTGGCGTGAAATCGAGCCTCCACCGCGCGTTCACTTCCACGAAAAGCGTTTTTTAAAAGCGTTTTTTGATCAAAACATCGGCGCGACACGTGCAGCGCTAAAGGGTCAAACGTTCCAAAAATAAACTCTGGTAAAAGCCCACGGCAGAAAATAGCGTCAGTAACTTTTTTTTTTTTTTTTTTTTACAAAAGAAAAGAGAAGCAGCGAGGGGCGGGGCTTAGCGCTGTCAATCACAGTCGCGGTCGAGTCACAGTTTCAAGGCGTCGTTTAAGTCAAGCTCGGGTTTTGTCCTGTTCGGGGTTGCAAAATGTCGGGAATTTTCAAAGTTTCCGTTGGGAATTATTGGTAAGATTTGGGAATTAATGGGAATTTACAGGGAATTTACGCTTCTGAAGTTGGTCTTTTAACAACAAGAAGCAAAACAGCCTGAATTCATGCAAAAATCTGCTTTTTATGATCTGGTAAGAGTTGGGAATTAATGGGAATTTACAGGGAATTTACGCTTCTGACGTTGGTGCTTTAACAACAAGAAGCAAAACAGCCTGAATTCATGCAAAAATCTGCTTTTTATGATCAAAAATTAAGTCAGCGTGTTATATTTCTCATAAAACGTGATTAACTGTTCGAGAGTAAAGTACGTACAGACATTTATCAAAAATGTCTGCAAAACAAACAATGTTTATAAGACTTTTTCTGGAAATTTACCAGGATTTTTCCGCCCCGTTGCCTCCCTGATCCTGTTAAGTTTCATTTGGATCGTTAGCTTCACTTTTACTCCTCGGGTTTCGCCTCAGCCCTGTTTTAATCCTGAGTTTAAGTTTGATTTTTGTGTTTCAGGTCATTCTTTGCTTAAATTGTGACGTTTTTAGTTTGGGATTTAATCTGAAATATACTTTTAATTCAATATTACAAACAAACTTCTTAATAATCCCCATTTCTCTGATTCGTTTTGCACATTTCAGCCTCAATCGTGTAATGAAGCTCTTTTTCGTCTTGATTTATCCCAAAACATTGCGCTGTTGGTTCAATTCAAAACTGAAATGAGACTTTTTTCGTTCGTGGTGGAGTTTTTGGAGTTTCTCGGTGCAAATCTGCTGCTTGTTTTAAGTTTTTTCTGGACCTGAAGAAACCTGAGCGTCAGAGAAAGAGCGGACGAGGATCGAGCTTCAGGGACGGAAACCAAACCTGGACAAGAATCAGAAAAGAAAGAGTTTGAGTTTGTGTTTTTTCATGTTCGGTGTGGACTCTGACCGGGTTAAAGGGGATAGTTCTGCTCTTTTGAACCTCGTTTTGACGTGTTTTATCACATTTCCTGGATATTAACCCTTCATGAGCTCCACTGTTCACCACTTTTGCTGCCGTTTTGTCATTTTTAGGACAAAAACCTTCTGTTCTACATTTTTAAAAATTCAAAATAGAACAATATTTTATTAATAAGATCATGTTAAATGTTACAAACAGCTAAAAAGCCAAATAAATCTACTTTCCATATTTTTCCTCCATATTTTTCCCAAATGATGAATCCCAGTTCTGTCTCAAATAAAAAATACTATATTTAAGTTTCTGTAAAATTTCTGACAGAGACGCTTTATGAATATTAATCAAAAATAAGATTTGTGAACTTTTAAGACTTGATGAAGAGTCAAAAATCAATTTTTCCGAGTTCCCAAATCTCAAATATTGACATTTGTTTCATTAAAATGTCACAGGATTTGAGTTTTTGTGGAAATCGACAGAAACAGAAGCAGCTCCTGAATGTGAAAAAGAATGATTACTTTGTATTTATTGGTTGATTTTCCGAAAGTCGTTAAAAATGTTAGTGTCGTTAAACAGAAACATGAGCTCATGAAAGGGTTAATCCTGGCCAGGGGGAGCAGCGCTGCCCTCTGCTGGTCGGGAGCAGCTAATCTGTGTTTAAACTCTGCTTTTGGACACTTTGGGAATAATATTTAATATTTTCTAACATTTGGAAAACACAGTGGATCCATTCATCGATTACAATTCCAGGTTTGTTTTTGACGATAAAAGAGAGAAAAGGCTCTATTTTTGCATATTTTTCGTCCTTAAAAGTGTAAATGCAAATCAAACTGAAGCGTTTGGTTTCCGCTCCTTCCTTTTGTCACTTTCACTTTTCATTTGGTTCAACAAAAGTCCTCGTCCGCTTCTCCAAAAAAAGCATAGATTTTATTTTTTAAATCATATTTTTTTTACATTGGGATTTGTATTTTTTGTTTTTTTTCTGTAACTTTTTCTTCGATTTGTTAAAGTGCCTTTGTTTCTGCTTGTTTTACATAAATATATTTGTGGGAGAAAATAAGTCTTTAAAACGGCTTCTTAAAATATCTTTGAACAGTTTGGAAAATACAGTCATTTTTTATCACAAAGTTTTAAATCTCTTTTTTAAACTCGACACAATCCAAAGAAAAATAATATTCTTTTCTAAAACATAAAGTCAGTCGTTAATAAAGTGGATTTCTTGGCGGTTTATAGTTTTTACTCCATGGCTTTTTCCTGTTAAAGATCGTTTTTGGCCTAAAACTAAACGTGGATTTTATTATTTGTTAAATATTTTAAAATAAACTCTGTAAAAATATGTCTAAATTGGATCTAAAGGCGGGTTTGACTCTGGCAGACGCCGTTCGATTGTTACGACACACGGTTTAGTTTTTATATGAACTTTGCTAGTTTTGCTGAGAAAATAGTAGAATATATATTTAAAAAACAATAAGATTTCCTCGTGTTTGCTGCAGATTCACGTTTTCACTGAATCCAAAATAAAACCTGATTTGTCTCACGCTGTGTCGTCCTCTGCTGTTTTTTTGTTATTTTTCTGTTAAAAATCATGAGTTTCATCAGATTTTTTACTCTAAACATTGAGGAATTTCCCACATTGAATTATAAAACCCTGAAAAATGACTTTGGATTGTTTTTGTTTTTTTTGAATTTCAGTCGTAAAATCTGAAGAAAAAATAAACCAAAAACAATTTAACAAAACCAAATGCATCAGCAAACAATAAATACATTCTTTTTCTGAATTTAAACAGTTTTGGAAATATATGAGAAGAATTAAAGAGTCATAACGAACTGAACTTATGCAAATGAACCTAAATATCTGCTTTTGTGGGTTCAATTCCCATAAAAACACGTTTAATTCTTCAATAGTTGTTGCTAAAAATATATTTAGCAAAATAACTGTAAATTTCCCGCCAAAATTACATATAAAAAATCATTTTTTGCAGAGAATCTTTGAATACTTGAAATTTTAAAACTCAACTCAAAACGCAAAATCCAGTGACTGAAAAGACATTAGACGTCGATTTAAATTAAAGTTAAATTTATGCAAATGAACTTGAATATCAGAGTTTGTTGGTTCCATTTCCCATAAAAACATGTTTAATTCTTCAAAAAAAAAAAAAAGTTATACATTATTCTATAAAAAGACACTCAGCAAAAATGTGATTTTTTAAAAAATATAAATATTTTGGAAATTTACTGAGATTTTTTGAATATTTTAAAACTTTAAACGTGGAAAATGTAAACTGCAAAAAGGCATTAGCCGTCGATTTAAAGTGAGAAAATATACTTTTTCTGAATTGAATCTGTTAAAATTAAAGAAAATAGTTGAATATTTCCTGAGAGAATAATTAGAGGCATAACGAGCTGAATTTATGCAAATGAGTTATATTTCCCATAAAAAACATGTTAAATTTTTCAAAAAAGTAAATATGGCTTTATAAAAGAAAATCTGCAAAAATATGATGTTTTATGAGCGTGTTTTCTAGAAAGTTTGAATAGTTGAATATTTAAAAAATCCAGCGACTGAAATTCAGAATCAAAACATTTCAAAGACATTTTTGGGGTCAAACTCCAGACGTCAAACGAGGCTCGTCTATTTCCATAAAATCCAGACAGAACGAGCCGAAGCAAACGCCAAACACAGAATCGACGTCGAAAACACGAAGCTGAAGCGCCTCCCCCGCGCTCTGATTGGTCCGTGGTGCCAGAGTTCCAAGCTCCTCCTCCAAAGGAACGGCACGAGGCAGAACGACGTCAGGCGCTTGGGCGGGGCACAGGGGGCGCCGTCCAATCCCCGCTGTGTCTTTGGGCAACGCACTTCTGCCTGTGTTCGACGGACGTCACGAGCGCCGTTTGATCCGTTTGTGTCGGAAACAGACGTCAACTTTTATGAAAATGTCTGACTTTGGCCACGTTTTTGTATCATTTCTGGTTCTGAAAGTAAAACTCAAAACTTCCCAGAGAAGATTTCAAAAATAAAAATGAACTTTAAACCATAAAAACTGTGATTTCAATAAATTTAAACCTGGTTCTGTCCATTTTTCAGACTGAAACGTCACAAATATGAAACATTTTGGCTGTTTTTACATAAAACTTCTTATTTCTACATGAAAACATTACATTTTTATTCGTACATTTATGTGAGGAAACGACTATTTTACAGTCGATATCTTTACATTTCTGATTTCTTTTCCAGTTCATCTGCAGCGTCTGACTTTAACAAAGATCTTTACGTCTAGTTGAAGAAAAGTGGATTCAATAAAATAATAAAACATCTTAAAAAGCGACTGGATTGTTTTGTTGTTTTTACATAAAAGTTTAAATGTCGAGAGAAAAAACTGACCAAAGAAACAGAAAAAGGAGTTTAGCCTGAAGCTTCTCGCCTTAAAGAGCTCATGATCATCAAGTTTTTACCATTTCCTAGTTTTGACTTTATTCGATGGGATCAAACCTGCTGTAAGTGACACTTTTACACCGATCCAGAGTCAGTTTGTGAAGGAAAACGACGCCGAAGACAAACACGCGATGACATCACAGCGTGAGACTCACATTTTCTGACCTTTAAACATTAATAAAGCGGCTCCTGTGCGTTTTTATTTGTCAAATAAAACCTCCTGTGACGTCGGAGGAGACTTGGCCCGGTGTAAAACGGTGGTTGCTACGGTAACGGCTGCAGAATTCCCGAGTGTGACGTCACGATTTACAACCAGGAAGTAAAACTGAACCTAAAAAGCTGCCATATTGGGATTAAACAGTGATTATAACAGTGAACTGAGATATAACGACGTTCACTGGGGTTTGGTAAAATGGGCCGGTGGGCCGGGCCAAGATTTAAGATCTTTGGGGAAAAGTAAGAGATTTACTTCCAGAACCAAAAATACACTGCAGAACTGAGCCGTTTGTGTGAAAATGGCCACGTTTGACGGTTCTGTTGGGTTTGTCGGTTCTGTTGGCGTTGGTTCTGTTGGTTCTGTTGACGTTGGTTCTGTTGACGTTGGTTCTGTTGGGTTTGTTGACGTCGGTTCTGTTGACGTTGGTTCTGTTGGGTTTGTTGGTTCTGTTGGGTTTGTTGACGTTGGTTCTGTTGGGTTTGTGGGTTCTGTTGGGTTTGTTGACGTTGGTTCTGTTAGGTTTGTTGGTTCTGTTGGGTTTGTTGACGTTGGTTCTGTTGGGTTTGTTGACGTCGGTTCTGTTGGGTTTGTTGGTTCTGTTGGGTTTGTTGACGTTGGTTCTGTTGGGTTTGTTGGTTCTGTTGGGTTTGTTGACATTGGTTCTGTTGGGTTTGTTGGTTCTGTTGGGTTTGTTGACGTCGGTTCTGTTGGGTTTGTTGGTTCTGTTGGGTTTGTTGACGTTGGTTCTGTTGGGTTTGTTGGTTCTGTTGGGTTTGTTGACATTGGTTCTGTTAGGTTTGTTGGTTCTGTTGGGTTTGTTGACGTTGGTTCTGTTGACGTCGGTTCTGTTGGGTTTGTTGGTTCTGTTGACATTGGTTCTGTTGGGTTTGTTGAGTCTGTTGACGTTGGTTCTGTTGGGTTTGTTGACGTTGGTTCTGTTGGGTTTGTTGGTTCTTTCGGTTCTGTTGACGTCGTGTTTGTCGGCGCCGCGTGTCCTAAAGGCCGGTGCTCCCGAGTGTTTCTGGGCCGTCTGGGTCGGTCCACAGACACGGGCCGTTATTTGAGGCGGTCGGACCTGAAGGAGTCCTCCACGGCCGGGTCGGCCAGCATCAGGTCCCCGTCCAACATGTCCAGGGCCAGAGGGTCCATCCTCAGCGGGTCGTCCAGAGAAAATGGGTCCATCTCGAACCCCGGGACGTGGGACAGAGCGCTGGCGATCTCCTTCGACAGGCCGGGAGGAGAGTCCCCTGAGGGAGGGAGACGAGGGGTTAAACAGGTCTGAACCGGGTCTAAACCGGGTCAGAACCAGGTCTGAACCAGGTCTGAACCAGGTCTGAACCAGGTCTGAACCAGGTCTGAACCAGGTCTAAACCAGGCCGGGAGGAGAGTCCCCTGAGGGAGGGAGACGAGGGGTTAAACAGGTCTACAACAGGCCTGGACCGGGTCTGAACCGGGTCTGAACCAGGTCTGAACCAGGTCTGAACCGGGTCTGAACCAGGTCTAAACCAGGCCGGGAGGAGAGTCCCCTGAGGGAGGGAGACGAGGGGTTAAACAGGTCTGAACTGGGTCTAAACCGGGTCTGAACCGGGTCTGAACCAGGTCTGAACCGGGTCTGAACCAGGTCTGAACCGGGTCTGAACCAGGTCTAAACCAGGCCGGGAGGAGAGTCCCCTGAGGGAGGGAGACGAGGGGTTAAACAGGTCTGAACTGGGTCTAAACCGGGTCTAAACCGGGTCTGAACCAGGTCTGAACCAGGTCTGAACCAGGTCTGAACCAGGCCGGGAGGGGAGTCCCCTGAGGGAGGGAGACGAGGGGTTAAACAGGTCTGAACCGGGTCTGAACCGGGTCTGAACCAGGTCTGAACCGGGTCTGAACTGGGTCTGAACCAGGTCTGAACCGGGTCTGAACCGGGTCTGAACCAGGTCTGAACCGGGTCTGAACCAGGCCGGGAGGAGAGTCCCCTGAGGGAGGGAGACGAGGGGTTAAACAGGTCTACAACAGGCCTGGACCGGGTCTGAACCGGGTTTGAACCAGGTCTGAACCAGGTCCAGAACCGGGTCTGAACCAGGCCGGGAGGGGAGTCCCCTGAGGGAGGGAGACGAGGGGTTAAACAGGTCTACAACAGGTCTAAACCAGGTCTGAACCAGGTCTGAGCCAGGTCTAAACCGGGTCTGAACCAGGTCCAGAGCCGGATCTGAACCAGATCCATCCCAGGCCGGGAGGGGAGTCCCCTGAGGAAATGAGGGGTTAAAGGGGCCTGAACCGGGTCTGAACGAGGACTAAACCAGGACTACTCCAGGACTAAACCAGGTCTAAACCGGGTCTGAACGAGAACTAAACCAGGTATGAACCGGGTCTAAACCAGGTCTAAACCAGGTCTGAACCGGGTCTGAACCAGGACTAAACAAAGACTAAACCAGGTCTGAACCGGGTCTAAACCAGGTCTAAACCAGGTCTGAACCGGGTCTGAACCAGGACTAAACAAAGACTAAACCAGGTCTGAACCGGGTCTGAACCAGGCCGAGAGGAGAGTCCCCTGAGGGAGGGAAACAAGGGGTTAAAGGGGCCTGAACCGGGTCTGAACGAGGACTAAACCAGGTCTAATCCAGGTCCAAACCAGGTCTAATCCAGGTCTAAGGGGCTTCATAAACCCTGAGCTCATCACAGCTTTGATTTTTAACGGTGGATAAACTGGTGCAAATGGATTTAACTGAATGTTCTACAGTTTTATACAAACGTATTCTCCAAAAAAGAGGCACAACAGTCACCACTTTAAAGAACCGGACCATTGAACCGGAACTGGGCCGTGGAACCGGAACCGGACCGTGGAACCGGAACCGGGCCGTGGCCGTGGGACTGGACCGTGGACCCGGGCCGCGGCGTTAGGCCTCAGCTCTGTCCACAGAAGCGTCTGGTGAGGTTTGAGGCTCATGTGACTCTGGTGCACGGCGGGGTTTACCGGTCAGGATGATGTCGGGGGGGTTACCGGTCAGGACGATGTCGGGGGGGTTACCGGTCAGGATGATGTCGGGGGGGTTACCGGTCAGGACGAGGTCGGGGGTTTTACCGGACAGGACGAGGACGGGGGTTTTACCGGACAGGACGATGTCGAGGGTTTTACGGTCAGGGCGATGTCGGGGTTTTACCGGTCAGGGCGATGTCGGGGGTTAGCGGTCAGGACGACGTCGGGGGTTTTACCGGTCAGGACGCCGTCGGGGGTTTACGGTCAGGACGACGTCGGGGGTTTACCGTCAGGACGACGTCGGGGGGTTTACCGGTCAGGACGACGTCGGGGGGTTTACCGGTCAGGACGACGTCGGGGGGTTTTACCGTCAGGACGACGTCGGGGGTTTTACCGGTCAGGACGACGTCGGGGGTTTTACCGGTCAGGACGATGTCGGGGGGTTTTACCGTCAGGACGATGTCGGGGTTTTACCGGTCAGGACGACGTCGGGGGGTTTTACCGGTCAGGACGACGTCGGGGGGTTTTACCGGTCAGGACGACGTCGGGGGGTTTTACCGTCAGGACGACGTCGGGGGTTTTACCGGTCAGGACGACGTCGGGGGTTTTACCGGTCAGGACGACGTCGGGGGGTTTACCGGTCAGGACGACGTCGGGGGTTTTACCGGTCAGGACGATGTCGAGGGTTTTACCGGTCAGGACGATGTCAGGGTTTTACCGGTCAGGACGATGTCGGGGGGTTTACCGGTCAGGACGATGTCGGGGGTTTTACCGTCAGGACGATGTCGGGGGGTTTTACCGGTCAGGACGATGTCGGGGTTTTACCGGTCAGGGCGATGTCTGGGGGTTTACCGTCAGGACGATGTCGGGGGTTTTACCGGTCAGGACGACGTCGGGGGTTTTACCGGTCAGGACGATGTCGGGGGTTTTACCGGTCAGGACGATGTCGGGGGGTTACCGGTCAGGACGATGTCGGGGGTTTTACCGGTCAGGACGAGGTCGGGGGTTTTACCGGTCAGGACGATGTCGGGGGTTTACCGGTCAGGGACGGCGTCGGGGTGTTACGGTCAGGACGATGTCGGGGTTTACCGGTCAGGACGATGTCTGGGGTTTTACCAATCAGGACGATGTCGGGGGTTTACCGGTCAGGACGATGTCGGGGGGGTTTTACCGGTCAGGACGATGTCGGGGGTTTACCGGTCAGGACGATGACGGGGGGTTTTACCGGTCAGGACGATGTCGGGGGGTTTTACCGTCAGGACGGCGTCGGGGGTTTTACCGGTCAGGGCGATGTCGGGGGGTTTTACCGGTCAGGACGATGTCGGGGTTTACCGGTCAGGATGATGTCGGGGGGGTTTACCGGTCAGGGCGATGTCGGGGGGGTTACCGGTCAGGACGATGTCGGGGGGTTTTACCGTCAGGACGACGTCGGGGGGTTTTACCGGTCAGGACGATGTCGGGGGGTTTTACCGGTCAGGACGGCGTCGGGGGTGTTACCGGTCAGGACGATGTCGGGGGTTTTACCGGTCAGGACGACGTCGGGGGTTTTACCGGTCAGGACGATGTCGGGGGTTTTACCGGTCAGGACGATGTCGGGGGTTTTACCGGTCAGGACGATGTCGGGGGGTTTTACCGGTCAGGATGATGTCGGGGGGGTTACCGGTCAGGACGACGTCGGGGGTAGTACCGGTCAGGACGATGTCGGGGGGTTTACCGGTCAGGATGATGTCGGGGGGGTTTACCGGTCAGGACGATGTCGGGGTTTACGGTCAGGGCAGACGACGTCGGGGTTTAACCGGTCAGGACGATGTCGGGGTTTTACCGTCAGGACGATGTCGGGGGTTTTACCGGTCAGGACGATGTCGGGGGTTTTACCGGTCAGGACGATGTCGGGGGTTTACCGGTCAGGACGATGTCGGGGGTTTTACCGGTCAGGACGATGTCGGGGGTTTTACCGGTCAGGGCGATGTCGGGGGTTTTCAGGACGATGTCGGGGGGTTTTACCGGTCAGGGCGATGTCGGGGGTTTTACCGGTCAGGACGATGTCGGGGGGTTTTACCGTCAGGACGATGTCGGGGGTTTTACCGGTCAGGACGATGTCGGGGGGTTTTACCGTCAGGACGATGTCGGGGGTTTTACCGGTCAGGACGATGTCGGGGGGTTTATCGTCAGGGCGATGTCGGGGGTTTTACCGGTCAGGGCGATGTCGGGGGTTTTACCGGTCAGGGCGATGTCGGGGGTTTTACCGGTCAGGACGATGTCGGGGGTTTTACCGGTCAGGACGATGTCGGGGGGGTTTTACCAATCAGGACGATGTCGGGGGTTTTACCGGTCAGGATGATGTCGGGGGTTTTACCGGTCAGGACGATGTCGGGGGTTTTACCGGTCAGGATGATGTCGGGGGTTTAACCGGTCAGGACGACGTCGGGGGTTTTACCGGTCAGGACGACGTCGGGGGTTTTACCGGTCAGGATGATGTTGGGCACGTTGTGGCGCGCCTCTTGGCCGTACACGTGGCTCTGGTTCTGGTTCTGGTCCTGCAGGTCCACAGAGTGAGTCCGGTCCAGGCCGTGGCAGCTCAGGCCCGAGTGGTTCAGGGAAAGTCCGTCTGAACCGGGATCCGACGAGAACTGGACACAAGCACAAGGTCAGGAACTGGACCGGGACCGAGCCCCGAGTAAACACAGGAACTATGTACAGGAACAATAGGACCCATTGGAAGCACACACAGGAACTATGTAACAGAAGAATAGGAACCATAGGAACCACACTACACACTACAGGAACCACACATACAAACTATGTACAAGAAGAATAAGAACCATACGTACCACACAGGAACTATGTACAAGAACTATAAGAACCACACACAGGAACAATAGGAACCATTGGAACCACACACAGGAACCATGTACAGCAACAATAGGAACCATTGGAAGCACATAAAGGAACTATGTAGAAGAAGAATAGGAACCATAGGAATCACACACAGGAACTATGTACAGAAACAATGGGAACCATAGGAACCACACATAGGAACTATAGGAACCACAAACACGAACTATCTACAAGAACAATAGGAACCATTTGAACCACACACAGGAACTATGTACAAGAACAATAGGAACCATTTGAACCACACACAGGAACTATGTACAGGAACAATGGGAACTATAAAAACTAAACGTAGTAATAATGCTGTAATAACACTGTAATAACACTTGACCCCTTCCCTCCTGACCCCGCCCTCTGCCCCCTGACCCCGCCTTCTGCCCCCTGACCCCGCCCTCTGCCCCCGCCCTCTGCCCCCCTGACCCCGCCCTCCTGTCCTCGCCCTCTGCCCCCGCCCTCTGCCCCCTGACCCCGCCCTCTGCCCCCTGACCCCGCCATCTGACCCTTTGCCCTCCTGACCCCGCCCTCTGACCCCTGCCCCCGCCCTCTGCCCCCGCCCTCCTGTCCTCCTGACCCCGCCCCCCCGACCCCCTGACCCCGCCCTCTCACCTGCTGGTTGGATTTCCCCGTGAGCTGCAGACTCAGATACGGGTCGTCGAGGAGGGAGTTCAACAGAGCGTCCTGAAGAAGAAAGAAAACCACAAACTAAAAACACAACTGTCTGCAGCGAAACAACAACGACCCCAAGACAAGCCGCAAAGGTGTCACAATCACATTAAAAACACCTTTTAAATCCAGTCTACTTTACTCTAGTTTAAACTAAATAATAAATCCAAATCCCCTCTGTACATTTTATAACTAATATGTTTGTGTATAAGAAATTTAAACCAGATTTAAACGTCCCAAATGTGTGGATTTTTGGTCATTTTTACATAAAATGCCTCATTTCTACAAGAAAACATGACATGATGTAAAACTTTATTTATTTATATTTTTTCTTACATTTATGTGAATAAACTACAGGAGAAGTTTAATATTAATATCTTTAAATGTAAGTGTTTTCCTGTTCACCTGTGTGTCTCACCTTAAATCTAAATGTCGCAAAAGAATAAACTAATTTCTGATTTTCATCCATAACACACTTTATTCATAAACATTCTCTACCTAAAAGCCTTCAGGCCAATTTTTTAAGCTTTCTTTGGTTCAAAATGTGTTTAAAGAGTCTCTGTTCAACAGAAATAATGTCTAACGTGTTGAACACTGAGCTAATCGTTCTCTGGACACGTTTAAATGTGAACTTTGAACAGAATCCTTCAATCAAACATGAATCTCAAATTAAATTCAATGGGACAGAAATGTTTGACAGAAGGAGATCAACCTGTTTGTGAATAAACCCTGTTTGGAGTTAATGAGACACTGGGTGTAATGCTCTCCCTCCACCAGAGGGCGCACTAACACACCACTCTAATGGTATTGACACATAAAGTCTAGTTTATTGTTTGAATCTGGGGGAACTTCTTTCTTATAATTAGTAAATGTTATTTTATTTTCCAGCAATTGTTTTGTAAAAACTGAAAGAATCATCTCTTTACCATAGACCGTACATATCAGTGGACCGCGTTAGCATGCTAGCCGCCGCATTCCAAATAGGAGGTATCCATGGAGGCTCCTGCTCCATGAAGCCGAGCTCCGCCCTCTTCCTGTGACACTGGAGCCTTTACTCTGTAACTGTTTGGGTCAAACTCACATCTGGAACTAAAACGTCTGACTCACTCCACATGATCCTGTGTTTTTTTCTCGTTGTTTTTCATAAATCAAGTTATTACAATAATAACTGACCAATCAGGTGCTTCCTTTTCCAGGGGCCGTTTTCGCTCGTGTTAGCAACAGGTTTGATTGACAGTTAGCGCCGCACGTTGCCGCCGTCTCCTCCCACTGAGGGGCGGAGACCGTTAACAACCTCCCCCTGATTGGTCTGTGTGGCCACGATACGCACTCGGATTTAAATATGGAGTCTGGCTCCACTTTAGCCGCTATAACTGCTAGCTCCACTTTAGCCGCGATGGGCTTCATTTGAGTTTGAGTTTAGTTTATTTCCAAAAGGGGACAGTGCATTTGGCTGGAGCCAAACTCTATGGTGACGTCACATTCACATAGTCCACTGATATGTACGGTCTATGGTCTTTACACACCGTCTGCATCTAATTATTAAACATTTAATCTGTTCTAACACCATCTGTGTGTGTGTGTGTGTACAGTGTGTGTGTGTGTACAGTGTGTGTATATGTATGTGTGTATATGTATGTGTGTGTGTGTGTGTGTACAGTGTGTGTATATGTATGTGTGTATATGTATGTGTGTGTGTGTGTGTGACTCACGTTGTAGAGGCCCAGGTCGGTTGCCAGGTTGTGGCTGATTTGCTGGAGCTGTGGTAAAGTCCGCCTCTGATCTGAGTCCACTTCCTGTTTGTGCTGAGGCGGACAGGAAGTGGACGAGCCGCACTGGTCCAACGACGACTCGCTCTTTATCAGAGGAGAGCTCTGCGTGTTCAGGGACATCGCCCTCTGCTGCTGTGGACACAGAGCCACATGATCAGACGCCCTGGTCACACCGAGGACGGAAGCTTCACGATGATGATATGAAGTCTAAACTTTTGTGTTTCCTCCTTCAGACACGATTTTATCTAAAATGGTTACGTACTGTGGTTTCTCAAACAGACCGTAGTATGTTTCTCGTATGTATCGTTATCTTGTGTCGTTTGAACCGTTATGTAGAGCTGCTTCTCGTACGTATCATAGAGTAGTTCTTACATACCGTGGTTCATGTTGTATGTACCGTTGTGTAGTGCTGTTTCTCGCTCATACCGCGGTGCCGTTCGTACGTACCGTTACATTCTGCGGTTTCTCGCTCATACCGCGGTGCCGCTCGTACGTACCGTTACGTAGTGCTGTTTCTCGCTCATACCATGGTGCCGCTCGTACGTACCGTTACATTCTGCGGTTTCTCACTCATACCGCGGTGCCGCTCGTTCGTACCGTTACGTAGTGCTGTTTCTCGCTCATACCGCGGTGTCGTTTGTACGTACCGTTCCGTAGTGCTGTTTCTCGCTCATACCGCGGTGCCGTTCGTACGTACCGTTACATTCTGCGGTTTCTCGCTCATACTGCGGTGCCGCTCGTACGTACCGTTCCGTAGTGCTGTTTCTCGCTCATACCGCGGTGTCGTTCGTACGTACCGTTCCGTAGTGCTGTTTCTCGCTCATACCGCGGTGTCGTTCGTACGTACCGTTACGTAGTGCTGTTTCTCGTACATACCGCGGTGTCGTTACGTAGTGCTGTGTCTTGCTCATACCGCGGTGCCGTTCGTACGTACCTCCCTGGGGGCAGGACTCTCACTACTTAGAGGAGCATATAAGCCCGAGTTCCCAGACCAGCTCTGATTGACAATGACTTTTGGATCGATCTCAATCTCGATCTTCAAACAGTGTCCGGATGACAACCCCTGAAACCTTTTCTACAATGGACCACACCTGGACGAATGAGGGTTTACATCGACGTTCGTACGTACCGTTACATAGTGCTGCTTCTCGTACTCTGTGGTTCATGGCGTACCGTTACGTAGTGTGGTTTCTCGCTCATACCGCGGTGTCGTTCGTATGTACTGTTACGGAGAAGCTCATACCGCGGTGTAGTTCATACACACTGTCAGGTAGAGCTGCTTCTCGTACGTATCGTAGAGTAGTTCTTACATACCGTGGTTCATGTTGTATGTACCGTTCCGTAGAGCTTTTTCTCATATATACTGCGGTGTAGATCGTACGTACCGTTACATAGTGCTGTTTCTCGTACTGTTACGTAATGCTGTTTCTCGCACATACCATGGTTAGTGTTGTACTGTTACATAGTGCTGCTTCTCGTACTCTGTGGTTCGTGTCATTCTTGCGCATACTATGGATGTCGTACCGTTACATTCTGCGGTTTTTCACTCATACCACAGAGTCGTTCGTACGTAACGTTACGTAGTGCTGTTTCTCGCTCATACCGCGGTGTCGCTCGTACGTACCGTTACGTAGTGCTGTTTCTCGCTCATACCACGGTGCCGCTCGTACGTACCATTACATTCTGCGGTTTCTCGCTCATACCGCGGTGCCGTTCGTACGTACCGTTATGTAGTGCTGTTTCTCGTACATACCGCGGTGTCGTTCGTATGTACCGTTGCATACTGCGGTTTCTCGTACATACCGCGGTGCCGTTCGTATGTACCGTTACGTAGTGCGGTTTCTCGTACATGCCGCAGTGCTGTTCGTACGTACTGTTACGTAGTGCTGTTTCTTGCTCATACCGCGGTGCCGTTCGTACGTACTGTTACGTAGTGCGGTTTCTCGCTCATACCGCGGAGTCGTTCGTACCGTTACGTAGTGTTGTTTCTCGCTCATACCGCGGTGCTGTTCGTACGTACCGTTACATTCTGCGGTTTCTCGCTCATACCGCGGTGTCGCTCGTACGTACCGTTCCGTAGTGCTGTTTCTCGCTCATACCGCGGTGCCGTTCGTACGTACCGTTACGTAGTGCTGTTTCTCGCTCATACCGCGGTGTCGCTCGTACGTACCGTTACGTAGTGCTGTTTCTCGCTCATACCGCGGTGTCGCTCGTACGTACCGTTACGTAGTGCTGCGGCGCCGGGGGCTGGTGGCTCAGACTGTTCCGCAGGTTGTGCATCTGTTGCGTCTGGAGTCGTTGTTGGTTTTGGCTCAAAGGAAACGGAGGCAGTCGCTGATCCAGAGGCAGTTTACTGGTGTCCAACGGGACGCCCTGAGCACAGAGGGGTTAGATCAGTGCCGCCCCCTGTGGTCGTGTGTCTCAGTGCTGCCCCCTGTGGTCGTGTGTCTCGGTGCTGCCCCCTGTGGTCGTGTCTCAGTGCCGCCCCCTGTGGTCGTGTCTCAGTGCTTCCCCCTGTGGTCGCGTCTCGGTGCCGCCCCCTGTGGTCATGTGTCTCTGCGCCCCTGTGGTCGTGTCTCGGTGCTGCCCCCTGTGGTCGTGTCTCAGTGCGGCCCCCTGTGGTCGTGTCTCAGTGCCGCCCCCTGTGGTCGTGTCTCAGTGCCGCCCCCTGTGGTCGTGTCTCAGTGCCGCCCCCTGTGGTCGTGTCTCAGTGCCGCCCCCTGTGGTCGTGTCTCGGTGCCGCCCCCTGTGGTCGTGTCTCGGTGCCGCCCCCTGTGGTCGTGTCTCGGTGCCGCCCCCTGTGGTCGTGTCTCAGTGCCGCCCCCTGTGGTCGTGTGGTCGTGTCTCAGTGCCGCCCCCTGTGGTCGTGTCTCAGTGCCGCCCCCTGTGGTCGTGTCTCAGTGCCGCCCCCTGTGGTCGTGTCTCGGTGCCGCCCCCTGTGGTCTGTGGTCGTGTCTCGGTGCTGCCCCCTGTGGTCGAGTCTCGGTGCCGCCCCCTGTGGTCGTGTCTCAGTGCCGCCCCCTGTGGTCGTGTCTCAGTGCCGCCCCCTGTGGTCGTGTGGTCGTGTCTCGGTGCTGCCCCCTGTGGTCGTGTGTCTCGGTGCCGCCCCCTGTGGTCGTGTCTCGGTGCCGCCCCCTGTGGTCACGTCTCGGTGCCGCCCCCTGTGGTCGCGTCTCGGTGCCGCCCCCTGTGGTCGAGTCTCGGTGCCGCCCCCTGTGGTCGTGTCTCAGTGCCGCCCCCTGTGGTCGTGTCTCGGTGCCGCCCCCTATGGTCTGTGGTCGTGTCTCGGTGCCGCCCCCTGTGGTCATTTCTCGGTGCCGCCCCCTGTGGTCGTGTCTCGGTGCCGCCCCCTGTGGTCGTGTCTCGGTGCTGCCCCCTGTGGTCGTGTGTCTCGGTGCCTCCCCCTGTGGTCGTGGGTCTCGGTGCCGCCCCCTGTGGTTGTGTCTCAGTGCCGCCCCCTGTGGTCGCGTCTCGGAGCCGCCCCCTGTGGTCGAGTCTCGGTGCCGCCCCCTGTGGTCGTGTCTCAGTGCCGCCCCCTGTGGTCGTGTCTCAGTGCCGCCCCCTATGGTCTGTGGTCGTGTCTCGGTGCCGCCCCCTGTGGTCGTGTCTCAGTGCCGCCCCCTGTGGTCGTGTCTCGGTGCCGCCCCCTGTGGTCGCGTCTCGGTGCCGCCCCCTGTGGTCATGTGTCTCGGTGCCGCCCCCTGTGGTCGTGTCTCGGTGCCGCCCCCTGTGGTCGTGTCTCAGTGCCGCCCCCTGTGGTCGTGTCTCAGTGCCGCCCCCTGTGGTCGTGTCTCAGTGCCGCCCCCTGTGGTCGTGTCTCAGTGCCGCCCCCTGTGGTCGTGTCTCAGTGCCGCCCCCTGTGGTCGTGTCTCGGTGCCGCCCCCTGTGGTCGTGTCTCGGTGCCGCCCCCTGTGGTCGTGTCTCAGTGCCGCCCCGTGTGGTCGTGTGGTGGTGTCTCACTGCCGCCCCCTGTGGTCGTGTCTCAGTGCCGCCCCCTGTGGTCGTGTGTCTCGGTGCCGCCCCCTGTGGTCGTGTGTCTCAGTGCCGCCCCCTGTGGTCGTGTCTCGGTGCTGCCCCCTGTGGTCGTGTGTCTCAGTGCCGCCCCCTGTGGTCGTGTCTCGGTGCCGCCCCCTGTGGTCTGTGGTCGTGTCTCAGTGCTGCCCCCTGTGGTCGTGTCTCGGTGCCGCCCCCTGTGGTCGTGTCTCGGTGCTGCCCCCTGTGGTCGTGTGTCTCAGTGCCGCCCCCTGTGGTCGTGGGTCTCAGTGCCGCCCCCTGTGGTCGTGTGTCTCGGTGCCGCCCCCTGTGGTCGCGTCTCTGTGCCGCCCCCTGTGGTCGTGTCTCGGTGCCGCCCCTGTGGTCGAAGTCTCGGTGCCGCCCCCTGTGGTCGTGTGTCTCAGTGCCGCCCCCTGTGGTCGTGTCTCAGTGCCGCCCCTATGGTCTGTGGTCGTGTCTCAGTGCCGCCCCCTGTGGTCATGTCTCAGTGCCGCCCCCTGTGGTCGTGTCTCGGTGCCGCCCCCTGTGGTCGTGTCTCAGTGCCGCCCCCTGTGGTCATGTCTCAGTGCCGCCCCCTGTGGTCGTGTCTCAGTGCCGCCCCCTGTGGTCGTGTCTCAGTGCCGCCCCCTGTGGTCACGTCTCAGTGCCGCCCCCTGTGGTCACGTCTCGGTGCCGCCCCCTGTGGTCGTGTCTCAGTGCCGCCCCCTGTGGTCGTGTGTCTCAGTGCCGCCCCCTGTGGTCGTGTCTCGGTGCCGCCCCCTGTGGTTGTGTCTCGGTGCCGCCCCCTGTGGTCACGTCTCGGTGCCGCCCCCTGTGGTCGTGTCTCGGTGCCGCCCCCTGTGGTCATGTGGTCACGTCTCAGTGCCGCCCCCTGTGGTCGTGTCTCGGTGCCGCCCCCTGTGGTCATGTGGTCGTGTCTCGGTGCCGCCCCCTGTGGTCGTGTCTCGGTTCCGCCCCCTGTGGTCGTGTGGTCGTGTCTCAGTGCCGCCCCCTGTGGTCGCGTCTCAGTGCCGCCCCCTGTGGTCGCGTCTCAGTGCCGCCCCCTGTGGTCGCGGGCCGTACCTGCGTGATGGACGACAGCGTGGGGGAGATCGTGGGGGAGAACTGCTTGGCGTGATGCCGCCGTGACTCGACGCCCATCGGCAGAATCAGCGGCGACAGCTGGGCCCGTCGTCGCGGCGACGTGCTGAGCGAGGCCCCGCCCACTCCGCCGCCGTACGCGGGGTTCCCTCCTCCGGACTGCAGGGACGAGCTGCTGAGCGACGAGTGCAGCGACTGGCTGCTCAGGGACGACGGGCAGTGCAGCGATTGGCTGCTCAGGGACGAGGGGGAGGAGCTTAGAGACGACTGCAGCGAGGGATTGGACATCGACGAGTGCAGAGACGACTGAAGAGACGGGTTGGACATCGAGGAGTGAAGCGACGCCGGGAAAGAGTGGCTGCTCATGGACGACTGCAGGTTGGGGTTACTGAGCGACGACGGCAGCGACGGGTTACTGAGCGCGCTCTGTAGAGAAGCCAGCATGCCTGAAAAGAGAGACACGTCACACTGAGGTGGACCTGAGGTGGACCTGAGGTGGACCTGTGAAAGACCTGAGGTGGACCTGAGGTGGACCTGGGAAAGACCTGAGGTGGACCTGAGGTGGACCTGGGAAAGACCTGAGGTGGACCTGGGAAAGACCTGAGGTGGACCTGAGGAGGACCTGAGGTGGACCTGAGGTGGACCTGAGGAGGACCTGAGGTGGACCTGAGGTGGACCTGGGAAAGACCTGAGGTGGACCTGAGGTGGACCTGAGGTGGACCTGAGGTGGACCTGAGGTGGACCTGAGGTGGACCTGAGGAGGACCTGAGGTGGACCTGGAGTGGACCTGGGAAAGACCTGAGGTGGACCTGAGGTGGACCTGGGAAAGACCTGAGGTGGACCTGGGAAAGACCTGAGGTGGACCTGAGGTGGACCTGGGAAAGACCTGAGGTGGACCTGGGAAAGACCTGAGGTGGACCTGGGAAAGACCTGAGGTGGACCTGAGGTGGACCTGGGAAAGACCTGAGGTGGACCTGGGAAAGACCTGAGGTGGACCTGGGAAAGACCTGAGGTGGACCTGAGGTGGACCTGAGAAAGACCTGAGGTGGACCTGAGGAGGACCTGGGAAAGACCTGAGGTGGACCTGAGGTGGACCTGAGGTGGACATGAGGTGGACCTGTGGTAGACCTGGGAAAGACCTGAGGTGGACCTGAGGTGGACCTGTGGTAGACCTGGGAAAGACCTGAGGTGGACCTGAGGTGGACCTGAGGTGGACCTGAGGTGGACCTGAGGAGGACCTGAGGAGGACCTGAGGAGGACCTGGGAAAGACCTGAGGTGGACCTGAGGTGGACCTGAGGAGGACCTGAGGTGGACCTGAGGTGGACCTGGGAAAGACCTGAGGTGGACCTGGGAAAGACCTGAGGTGGACCTGGGAAAGACCTGAGGTGGACCTGAGGTGGACCTGAGGTGGACCTGGAGTGGAGCTGAGGTGGACCTGAGAAAGACCTGAGGTGGACCTGAGGAGGACCTGAGGTGGACCTGAGGTGGACCTGGGGTGGACCTGGGAAAGACCTGAGGTGGACCTGAGGTGGACCTGGGGTGGACCTGGGGTGGACCTGAGGTGGACCTGAGGTGGACCTGGGAAAGACCTGAGGTGGACCTGAGGTGGACCTGAGGTGGACCTGAGGAGGACCTGAGGAGGACCTGAGGAGGACCTGAGGTGGACCTGAGGAGGACCTGGGAAAGACCTGAGGTGGACCTGAGGAGGACCTGAGGTGGACCTGAGGAGGACCTGAGGAGGACCTGGGAAAGACCTGAGGTGGACCTGGGAAAGACCTGAGGTGGACCTGAGGTGGACCTGGTTTAGTCCTATTTAAGACCTAGGTTAGTCCTGGTTTAGTCCTGGTTTAGTCCTGGTTTAGTCCTGGTTTAGTCCTGGTTTAGACCTGGTTTAGACCTGGTTTAGACCTGGTTTAGACCTGGTTTAGACCTGGTTTAGACCTGGTTTAGACCTGGTTTAGACCTGGTTTAGTCCTGGTTTAGTCCAAAAAAAACTTTTTTGAGTTTAAAACATTTGTAATGAGAAATTTTCCAGACTTTCAAATGTAAAATCTGATAAAAGTCCACAGTGAACTCCACTCAAACGCCGCTTTAATCACATCTTGTTCTGTACATTTTGTCTGTAGTTTCCACTCGATGCGTCGTCTGTGGTTTGGGTTTTCCCCAGATTTAATCACTTTCATCACTTCTGCTGCGCCGTCACCACAAAGTCACACAAACGGCTGCAGACGCTTCAACAGAGTCCAGGCCCGGGTCAGAGTCCAGGCCCAGAGTCCAGAGTCCAGGCCCGGGTCCAGAGTCCAGGCCCGGGTCCAGAGTCCAGGCCCGGGCCCAGAGTCCAGGCCCGGGTCCAGAGTCCAGGCCCGGGTCCAGAGTCCAGGCCCGGGTCCAGAGTCCAGGCCCGGGTCTTGGCTCAGAGTCCAGGCCCGGGTCTTGGCTCAGAGTCCAGGCCCGGGTCCAGAGTCCAGGCCCTGGTCCAGACTCCAGGCCCTGGTCCAGACTCCAGGCCCGGGTCCAGAGTCCAGGCCCTGGTCCAGAGTCCAGGCCCTGGTCCAGAGTCCAGGCCCTGGTCCAGAGTCCAGGCCCTGGTCCAGAGTCCAGGCCCTGGTCCAGAGTCCAGGCCCTGGTCCAGAGTCCAGGCCCTGGTCCAGAGTCCAGGCCCTGGTCCAGAGTCCAGGCCCTGGTCCAGAGTCCAGGCCCGGGTCCTGGGTCCTGGCTCAGAGTCCAGGTCCCGGCTCAGAGTCCAGGCCCGGCTCGGTCCAGACTCTGTGGTTTTAAACGGTCTGGTGCCACAGAGAGGCGTGGCCTGTTTCCTCGTCCCCGGTGGAAGCGTCAGGTGAAGACGCTTCTATAAATACACTCGACCTGCTCCGTGTCTGACCTGGTTTGAGTCGCAGAGAAAAGGACCTGAAACCACCTTCAAACAGAAACACCAGAGCATGACTGTGGAGCGCGACTGTGGGGCGCGACCGTGGAGCGCGACCGTGGAGCGCGACCGTGGAGCGCGACCGTGGAGCGCGACCGTGGAGCGCGACCGTGGAGCGCGACCGTGGAGCGCGACCGTGGAGCCGACTATTTTAGGCTCCAGTTTGTCCACGGAGCTTTTGTTTGCTTTTTTTGTTTGACTCAAAGTTACTTTAAACAGTAAAATGTAAAGTGAAAGTAGTTTCTCGTTGTTGCAGCGACAGTGCAGAGCTTAGCTAGCAGGACGAGACAACTCGACCCCACAGTCTCAGCCCTTGGACTCAGACTCAGGTTTTATAAAGTGATGATTCTGAACAGGGCTGTTCAACTGCAGACCCGCGGGCCAAATCAGGCCCTCCAGGGAAATGATCCGGCCCTCAACATCTGACAATAATATAGAAAATGTTATATGTTGTTATTGGTTTGGACCTGGTTTAAACCTGATGTAGTCCTGGTTCAGTCCATGTTTAGACTTAGTTTGGTCCTGGTTTAGACCTGGTCCAAGTCGGTGAAATAAAGTGTAATAATCGTGCTCTTGACGGTTGTGACGTTTTAGTGAAATGTGTTTATCCCATAGACATAAAAATAGTGGACAGACGGTTGTGGCTCCGCCCCTTTCATGATAATGCGGCTCAGTCATAGAGAATTCAAAATGGCCGCGGGTTAGCCCCCACCACTCCCCCCTCGGTGGGGAGGCGGGGGGAGGGCGACTTTGGGGCGGCCTTTTGCTGACGTACTGCCGTCGTTATCTCTATGGTTACCGCCCACTCGTAGGTCTATGGCTCCGCCCTGACATTTCCGGCGCGTAAAGCCCGCCTTCTTCATTAGATATGCACGAACTTTAAAAAATCACAGGCTAAACCAGCCAGAGCCGTAAGCTAACGTCACAGAGCCGTAAGCTAACGTCACAGAGCCGTAAGCTAACGTCACAGAGCCGTAAGCTAACGTCACAGAGCCGTAAGTTAACGTCCCAGAGCCGTAAGCTAACGTCACAGAGCCGTAAGCTAACGTCACAGAGCCGTAAGCTAACGTCACAGAGCCATAAGCTAACGTCACAGAGCCGTAAGCTAACGTCACAGAGCCATAAGCTAACGTCACAGAGCCGTAAGCTAACGTCACAGAGCCGTAAGCTAACGTCACAGAGCCATAAGCTAACGCTACAGAGCCGTAGCTCACGTCACAGAGCCGACAGCTTACGTTACAGAGCCGTAAGCTAACGTCACAGAGCCGTAAGCTAACGTCACAGAGCCATAAGCTAACGTCACAGAGCCGTAAGCTAACGTCACAGAGCCATAAGCTAACGTCACAGAGCCGTAAGCTAACGTTTGAGACCAAAGCCGTATTTTGAGCCTCAGGCTCTAAAGTAGGTTTTGAGACGTCTAACTCCCCATTGACTTGTATTGAATAATTCTACTTCCACAGCAGCCCCTAGTGGTCAGCAGCAGATTGCAAACATGGCAGCTACAGTGGGCGGCTCAATTTGAGCGCGGTAGCCTCGCCCACTGGTTTAAACTCTCAGAGAGACGTTAAACGGCAGAGACACACACCGGCCCACACAGACACACACCGGCCCACAGGTGGCTCTTACCCGGCCCACACTGGCCCAGGGGTGGCTCTTACCCGGCCCACACTGGCCCACACCGGCCCACACTGGCCCACACTGGCCCACACTGGCCCACACTGGCCCACACTGGCCCACACCTGGCTCTTACCCGGCCCGTGCTGGTGGTAGTTCCCTCCGGCGTTCCCGGCGTTGAGGCCCAGCTGGGTGAGCGTGGAGGCCAGGTTCCCGGTGCTGCTGCCTCCGCTCAGGGACGACGCTCCGGGGAACGCGCCGGGCTCGTCCTGGTCCAGCGGCGTCGGCAGCGGCGACGGGAAGTGCAGGATGGACAGGTCCGGTAACGAGCCGCCGGTGTTCAGCGCCGAGGGAACGCCGTGAGCCACCGCCGAGGGCTGCTCCGGAGACGTGAAGATACTGAGGACGAGACGGGACTTTAACAGCACTTAAAGGAGCTGCGCCTCATTTTACTGAAGATACTGAGGACGAGACGGGACTTTAACCAGGACTTAAAGGAGCTGTGCCTCATTTTACTGAAGATACTGAGGACGAGACGGGACTTTAACAGGACTTAAAGGAGCTGCGCCTCATTTTACTGAAGATACTGAGGACGAGACGGGACTTTAACCAGGACTTAAAGGAGCTGAGCCTCATTTTACTGAAGATACTGAGGACGAGACGGGACTTTAACCAGGACTTAAAGGAGCTGTGCCTCATTTTACTGAAGATACTGAGGACGAGACGGGACTTTAACAGGACTTAAAGGAGCTGCGCCTCATTTTACTGAAGATACTGAGGACGAGACGGGACTTTAACAGGACTTAAAGGAGCTGCGCCTCATTTTACTGAAGATACTGAGGACGAGACGGGACTTTAACCAGGACTTAAAGGAGCTGTGCCTCATTTTACTGAAGATACTGAGGACGAGACGGGACTTTAACAGGACTTAAAGCGAGCTGCGCCTCATTTTACTGAAGATACTGAGGACGAGGACGGGACTTTAACAGGACTTAAAGCGAGCTGCGCCTCATTTTACTGAAGATACTGAGGGACTCAGACGGGACTTTAACCAGGACTTAAAGGAGCTGTGCCTCATTTTACTGAAGAAACTGAGGGACGAGACGGGACTTTAACAGGACTTAAAGGAGCTGCGCCTCATTTTACTGAAGATACTGAGGACTAGAGGCGGGACTTTAACAGGACTTAAAGGAGCTGCGCCTCATTTTACTGAAGATACTGAGGGCGAGGCACGGGACTTTAACCAGGACTTAAAGGAGCTGTGCCTCATTTTACTGAAGATACTGAGGACGAGACGGGACTTTAACCAGGACTTAAAGGAGCTGTGCCTCATTTTACTGAAGATACTGAGGACGAGACGGGACTTTAACAGGACTTAAAGGAGCTGCGCCTCATTTTACTGAAGATACTGAGGACGAGACGGGACTTTAACCAGGACTTAAAGGAGCTGTGCATCATTTTAATTAAGATACTGAGGACGAGGACGGGACTTTAACAGGACTTAAAGGAGCTGCGCCTCATTTTACTGAAGATACTGAGGACGAGACGGGACTTTAACCAGGACTTAAAGGAGCTGTGCCTCATTTTACTGAAGATACTGAGGACGAGACGGGACTTTAACCAGGACTTAAAGGAGCTGCGCCTCATTTTACTGAAGATACTGAGGACGAGACGGGACTTTAACAGGACTTAAAGGAGCTGCGCCTCATTTTACTGAAGATACTGAGGACGAGACGGGACTTTAACAGGACTTAAAGGAGCTGCGCCTCATTTTACTGAAGATACTGAGGACGAGACGGGACTTTAACCAGGACTTAAAGGAGCTGTGCCTCATTTTACTGAAGATACTGAGGACGAGACGGGACTTTAACAGGACTTAAAGGAGCTGCGCCTCATTTTACTGAAGATACTGAGGACGAGACGGGACTTTAACAGGACTTAAAGGAGCAGCGCCAAATTTTACTGAAGATACTGAGGACTTGAGACGGGACTTTAACCAGGACTTAAAGGAGCTGTGCCTCATTTTACTGAAGATACTGAGGACGAGGACAGACTTTAACAGGACTTAAAGGAGCTGCGCCTCATTTTACTGAAGATACTGAGGACGAGACGGGACTTTAACCAGGACTTAAAGGAGCTGTGCCTCATTTTACTGAAGATACTGAGGACGAGACGGGACTTTAACCAGGACTTAAAGGAGCTGAGCCTCATTTTACTGAATATACTGAGGACGAGACGGGACTTTAACAGGACTTAAAGGAGCTGCGCCTCATTTTACTGAAGATACTGAGGACGAGACGGGACTTTAACCAGGGCTTAAAGGAGCTGGGCCTCATTTTACTGAAGATACTGAGGGACGAGGACGGGACTTTAACAGGACTTAAAGGAGCTGCGCCTCATTTTACTGAAGATACTGAGGGCTAGACGGGGACTTTAACCAGGACTTAAAGGAGCTGTGCCTCATTTTACTGAAGATACTGAGGACGAGACGGGACTTTAACCAGGACTTAAAGGAGCTGCGCCTCATTTTACTGAAGATACTGAGGACGAGACGGGACTTTAACCAGGACTTAAAGGAGCTGCGCCTCATTTTACAGAAGATACTGAGGACGAGACGGGACTTTAACCAGGACTTAAAGGAGCTGCGCCTCATTTTACTGAAGATACTGAGGACGAGACGGGACTTTAACCAGGGCTTAAAGGAGCTGCGCCTCATTTTACGGTTTCTGCTTTCTTCATATTGTTATTGACCTTTAAATTTGCATCTCATGTTTTAAGATTAAAAAACTCTTTGGAATCTCATGTTTTAGAACTAAAAAACTGAAAATGAACATCTGTATCTGCTGTTTGCGCTGCACTGACTGAGATTCAGCGCCATCTACTGGCTGCATGGCACTTACACAAACTAAATATGTTATTATGAAGAAATGTGAGTTAAAGGGCGTATGGCGGGTTTTAATGATTTTCTAATTTTGACTTTATTCAGTGTTATTAATATGTCTTATAAACATAAATGATAGTTTTAAACCAATCAGGAGCTGTTTGTGGAGAAAAGTTGAACAATCTGTTGAAAATGACAGGAAGTAAACACCTGATGACATCACACTGTGGGGTCAAAGGTTATACACAATTTACACAAAGGAAGTTACTTTTTTTTAATCCTTTAAACAAAATAAAGGTGTTCACGTGTATTTTTCTGTGTCAAATAAAAAATTCTGTGACATTTGATTTTTTTGTTTTGTTTTGGTGCTCTGTACAGGATGTTTGTTTTGTGTGACGTCATCATTTACAACCAGGAAGTACAATAACAAATCTTTTAAAAAAGCTCAACCGGGGTAAAATGTGTACCGATTTTTGCAGAATTTGAAACATATTTATCTTAACTGTATTTCAGTGAAACGCGTCGTCAAACTAAAAACAGCAGAAAATTCTCAGATAAATGACGTAGGAAGTTCAACAGGAAGTGTGTTTGACGCTCAGAGGGACAGGATTTAATAAACGTCACTCAAAACAGCGGGAATGAAACTGAATGTGTGTGTTTTTGATGAAGGGCATTGTTAGAACAGGATTAAAAGAGAGAAAAGGTCACTAATGTACAATATGTGTCCTTTAAATGTTTCAAAACAGTAAAAATGAGGCACAGCTCCTTTAAGAGTTTCACACAAAATGACATGACGCTCGAGAAAAAAGCTCTTGTTAAACTGATTTATCTTTTTAAATCACTTTTTGTCATTGTTGCAAAAGCGCATCAAACCAAAAGATGGAGAAAAAAAGTGTTAAACTCCCAAATATTCAATAAAAAACACACAAAACGTCAGACTTTAGTCAAATACTATCCACTTTTAAACCGTTCCTTTTGCAGCGAAGCAGGTTATAATGAAACCAGCTTCGTTTGGTTTGGATTCGAGTTAAATGTGGTTCATAATTTCTGTCATTTTCGATCAAGACTCAAACTCAGATCCACTTTCTGTTTTGTTCAGATTTTAAGACGAGTGTTAGACGTTTGACTCGAGGCAGAAACGTTCGAATCGAGACCAAAATCAAACCGAGCGTCGACGCAGGATTTATGTCTAAAATCGGGAAAACACCCCTCGGTTCAACAGGAAGTGTGTCTGACGCTCGGACGGAGAGGATTTTCTAATAAACATCCATCAAAACATCGAGAATGAAGCTAAATGTAACTCCAGGCGTGTTTTTGATGAAGAACATTGTTAGAACTGGATTAAAAGAGAAACTGGAGCAGAATGTGTTCCTTTAAAGAAAAGAAGAGGACTCACTTTATATCTGGGACTTCGCAGGATTTGGGTCGAGACGACAACATCGGCAACTGCAACAGACAAACAATCAAGATTTATGAAAAAACAAAACATATATAAACATGACTGAGAATCCTAAGCCTGAAAGTGTAAGTAGATATAATTAAAGGAGACACGTTCCCCTTTAATGAGCTTTAACCCCTTGTGGGTGAGTCCCACGAGGCCCTAAAATGTCAGACAACGATCAAAAGGCGGGGCTTATCACTACGAACAGGCGGGGCTTATGAGTTGTGTAGTTTTGAACAGGAAGTCAATGGACCTGTTTCTAATCTCAACCCGTTTTTCATCAACGTTGCAAAGAACATTTGAGTTCAATAATATGAATCTGGAAAAAATAAAGAATAATATGTCCCCTTTAAACATTCTAAATAAAATTGTCTCCTTTAAATGTCATAAATAAACCCGTCTTCTTTAAACATAAATAACCGTCTCCTTTAAACATGAATAAGAGTCTCCTTTAAACATGAATAACTGTCTCCTTTAAACATGAATAAGAGTCTCCTTTAAACATGAATAACTGTCTCCTTTAAACATGAATAACTGTCTCCTTTAAACATGAATAACTGTCTCCTTTAAACATGAATAACTGTCTCCTTTAAACATAAATAACTGTCTCCTTTAAACATGAATAAGCGTCTCCTTTAAACATGAATAACCTTCTCCTTTAAACTTGAATAACCGTCTCCTTTAAACATGAATAACTGTCTCCTTTAAACATAATAAACCCGTCTCCTTTAAACATAAATAACCGTCTCCTTTAAACATAAATAACTGTCTCCTTTAAACATGAATAACCGTCTCCTTTAAACATGAATAACCGTCTCCTTTAAACATGAATAACCGTCTCCTTTAAACATGATTAACTGTCTCCTTTAAACATAAATAACCGTCTCCTTTAAACATGAATAACCGTCTCCTTTAAACATGAATAACTGTCTCCTTTAAACATGAATAACTGTCTCCTTTAAACATGAATAACTGTCTCCTTTAAACATGAATAAGCGTCTCCTTTAAACATGAATAACTGTCTCCTTTAAACATGAATAACTGTCTCCTTTAAACATGAATAACTGTCTCCTTTAAACATGATTAACCGTCTCCTTTAAACATAAATAACCGTCTCCTTTAAACATGATTAACTGTCTCCTTTAAACATAATAAACCCGTCTTCTTTAAACATAAATAACTGTCTCCTTTAAACATGAATAACTGTCTCCTTTAAACATGATTAACCGTCTCCTTTAAACATGAATAACTGTCTCCTTTAAACATAATAAAACCTGCCTCTTTAAACATAAATAACCGTCTCTTTAAACATAAATAACTGTCTCCTTTAAACACGAATAACAGTGTCTCCTTTAAACATGATAAACACTGTCTCCTTTAAACATGAATAACTGTCTCCTTTAAACATAAATAACTGTCTCCTTTAAACATGAATAACAGTGTCTCCTTTAAACATGAATAACTGTCTCCTTTAAACATGAATAACAGTCTCCTTTAAACATAAATAACTGTCTCCTTTAAACATGAATAACAGTGTCTCCTTTAAACATGATAAACACTGTGTCTCCTTTAAACATGAATAACTGTCTCCTTTAAACATGAATAACAGTGTCTCCTTTAAACATAAATAACCGTCTCCTTTAAACATGATTAACTGTCTCCTTTAAACATAATAAACCCATCTTTCTTAAACATAAATAACTGTCTCCTTTAAACATGAATAACTGTCTCCTTTAAACATGATTAACCGTCTCCTTTAAACATGAATAACTGTCTCCTTTAAACATAATAAACCCGTCTCCTTTAAACATAAATAACCGTCTCCTTTAAACATAAATAACCGTCTCCTTTAAACATGAATAACTGTCTCCTTTAAACATGAATAACTGTCTCCTTTAAACATGAATAACAGTGTCTCCTTTAAACATGATAAACACTGTCTCCTTTAAACATGAATAACAGTCTCCTTTAAACATAAATAACTGTCTCCTTTAAACATGAATAACAGTCTCCTTTAAACATGAATAACAGTCTCCTTTAAACATAAATAACTGTCTCCTTTAAACACGATTAACACTGTGTCTCCTTTAAACATGAATAACAGTCTCCTTTAAACATGAATAACAGTCTCCTTTAAACATGATTAACAGCGTCTCCGTTAAACATTCTAAATAAAACTGTCTCCTTTAAACGTCATAAATAAACCCATCTCCTTTAAACATAATAAACCTGTCTCCTTTAAAGACAAATAAAAGTGTCTCCTTTAAACATGAGTAAGTGTCTCCTTTAAACATGAATAACTGTCTCCTTTAAACATGATTAACTGTCTCCTTTAAACATAATAAACCCGTCTCCTTTAAACATGAATAACCGTCTCCTTTAAACATAAATAACTGTCTCCTTTAAACATAAATAACTGTCTCCTTTAAACATGAGTAACACAGTGTCTCCTTTAAACACGATTAACACAGCGTCTCCTTTAAAGCGCGGTCACCTTCTTGGCGTCCCAGGGCTTGAGCAGTTTGCCTTCACTCAACACGTTTTCTTCGATGGGAGGAACTGGATACGGAAACACTGAGGGACAAAAAGCACAGGGTCAAACTCCTTTATCTCGGGGTGATCAGAGGTCAGAGGTCAGAGGTCAGAGGTCAGCGCACGGGAAAGTGTTTCTGACGGAGCTGTAGACGATCGTGTGAACGCGGTTCTGAAGATGAGGCAAACGTTTAATACTGAGTTTGTTAGTTTTATAATAAAAAGTTCCAAAAGGAGCGGATTAGAAACTGGAACTTCAAAAAACACAGATATTAAGTTGAGTTTACAGTATGAACACAGCGCACAGAGGGAACGCCCACAAACACCTGCTCTTTTAATGTAGAGCAGCAGCTTTCACTTCCACAAACTGTGTCGTCTTTAGAGTTCAGTCCAGATCAAAGGTTTAAGACCAGAATCAACGATAAAAGTCACATTTTCATGGTTTGATCTTAACGAGGTTCAAGTCGAGCTTCAACAAGAAAAAGAAACGTGAGAGAAACAAAAACAGAAAAACAGTTTGAGTAAACATTATTGAAAACAACAATTAAAGTGAAACAGTTTGTTCTGCAGCTGATCTAAAGTGTAGGACCACATCCCTTTAAAGCAGGGCTGTCCAGACTTTTACCATCGAGGGCCACAAATCAATCATGAAACGTTCAAAAAGCTGCATTTCTCTGATGTTTTAAGCTCCACATCTACATCAGTCTCAGTTTTCAGTCACGTTTTTGTCGCTTTTATAAAAAATGTTTGGACATAGATTTAATTAAAAAAGACTTAATTTAATGCATGTATTTTTATGAACTGACAAACTAATAAAAGAATCACTTGTTTCAAAATGTTTTAGTCGTGTTTTTGTCACTTTCAGCTGCGTTTTTGTCGCTTTTAGTCGCGTTTTTATCTCTTAAAGTCATGTTTTTGTCAGTTTTACTTGTGTTTTGTTACGTTTTTGTCAAATAAAGTTGTGTTTTTGTCACTTAAGTTGTGTTTTTAGTCACATTTTTGTTGCGATTAGTTGCAAACTTTTTCCATCGAGGGCCACATATTGAAATATGGACCAAGCGGAGCCACAAATCAATCGTGAAACGTTCAAAAAGCCTCATTTATCTGATGTTTTAAGCTCCACATCTACATCAGTCTCAGTGCCTTAATATCAGGTCTGTGCTGCACCAAAATGTTAGTTATTTGGGTTAGAATTGTAGAAAATCTGAAATGTGCTGTAAATAGTACTTATCAGGACAATGTGGGCCAGTTCACCAGGAAGACTAAGGGCCAAGAACAACTGGTCTGAGGGCCGCATTTGGCCCCTGGGCCTTAGTTTGGACATGCCTGGTTTAAAAGAACTGTGTGTAAAACTGTGGATTCAGTGTCATTTTGTGTCAGGTGTTCACCTGTCGTGCCGTTCAGATGACCATCTCTGTTTAATTGTTTTCAATAAAATGTTTACTCAAACTTTTTTTTCTCCCCCTCACGTTTCTTTTTCTCGTTGAAGCTCGACCTGAACCTCGTTAAACCATGAAAATGTGACTTTTATCATTGATTCAACTGGTCTTAAAAGAAAAATATTTCGCATTTTTCATACTGAGAAAAATAATAATCTCACAGCTGCTGTTTAAACAGGGGGTTTGGGGGTCGTTCCCCAGAAAAATATTAGTGAAATCTGTCTGTTTGTACGACATGTTCAGCCGATTCAAAGGAAAATATTCTGCATTTTTCATATTGTTTTCTCCTTTAAACCTGCTCGAGTGCCTTTAATTTGCATCTCACGTTTTAAACAAACACGTTTCTTCTTCATCCTCTGCCCTGTGTGATCAGTCACTGTGAAATGACACTTACTGAGTGCATCCAGCAGATGGCACCAGCGCTACATACAATCTAGTGAAGTTAGCGCTGAAAAGACGTCATTGTGTGGATTTGAGCAGCAGTTATCGAGTTTAGTGATGATTTAAGGACTAAAAACAGCAGAAGATTCTCAGATAAATGAGTCTGAAAATACGTCCCGGACAGAAGGAGTTCAGCAGGAAGTGTGTTTGACGCTCGGACAGAGAGGATTTTCTAATTAACATTCATCAAAACTACGGAAACGTATTGCATTCATTTGAATAATAAAAGATTCTGTTTTAATGAGAAAAGTTTCTGTTTTTATGAGAAAAGTTTCTGTTTTTTTGAGAAAAGTTTCTGTTTTAATGAGAAAAGTTTCTGTTTTTATGAGAAAAGTTTCTGTTTTAATGAGAAAAGTTTCTGTTTTTATGAGAAAAGTTTCTGTTTTTATGAGAAAAGTTTCTGTTTTTATGAGAAAAGTTTCTGTTTTAATGAGAAAAGTTTCTGTTTTAATGAGAAAAGTTTCTGTTTTTATGAGAAAAGTTTGTTTTTATGAGAAAAGTTTCTGTTTTAATGAGAAAGGTTTCTGGTATAATGAGAAAAGTTTCTGTTTTTATGAGAAAATTTTCTGTTTTAATGAGAAAAGTTTCTGTTTTTATGAGAAAAGTTTCTGTTTTTATGAGAAAAGTTTCTGTTTTTATGAGAAAAGTTTCTGTTTTTATGAGAAAAGTTTCTGTTTTAATGAGAAAAGTTTCTGTTTTAATGAGAAAAGTTTCTGTTTTTATGAGAAAAGTTTGTTTTTATGAGAAAAGTTTCTGTTTTAATGAGAAAGGTTTCTGTTTTAATGAGAAAAGTTTCTGTTTTTATGAGAAAAGTTTCTGTTTTTATGAGAAAAGTTTCTGTTTTAATGAGAAAAGTTTCTGTTTTTATGAGAAAAGTTTCTGTTTTAATGAGAAAAGTTTCTGTTTTTATGAGAAAAGTTTCTGTTTTAATGAGAAAAGTTTCTGTTTTTATGAGAAAAGTTTCTGTTTTAATGAGAAAAGTTTCTGTTTTTATGAGAAAAATAAATCCTGTTTTAACGAGAAAAGTAAGTGTTTTATGAGTAAAACACGGTGTTTCACGGGCTGTAAGTTTAGGCGGAGCTGGCTAGATGCTACTACAAGGCTCAAATGTACGATTTATCCAGTTTGATACACTTTTATTTTGATTTAGGCTCAGGACGTTGGGAGATTTTGGTGTCACTGAGCAGTCTGGACGGTTTTGTCATCAGCGTCAACTTTGCGACGACGTCTGAAGGATCTGCGCCTCATGTCTATGGTTCAGACGCAGAAACAAGTCAGACTGTTGGACTCCAGGATCAATTAAACCAGTATGGTGCTTCATGGATACAAGACGTGCATTTAAAGTGTGTTCAAGCCGGTTACAGTGACTCAGGAGACGATCAGAACCTCCTGAAGATGTTGGACCCAATGGAGTTCAAATGAGACGCAGAAATGGCCTTCATCGCCGTCTGTATCAGAATCCAGGGCCAAACTTCTTATGGCACATGAGTCATACGACAAGTTTAAACCAAATGGAATCTGCATAAACGGTCACAAAGTGGACCTGCTGATGGACAATACCGTCAAGACCCCCCCCCCATCTGTCTGGAGGATCTATGCTCCACCCGCCTGGACAGCTGGATTAGCCACACCTCGTCTGCCTGAACCAACTCCTTCTACTTTAGATTAACTGTTCCTCATCTCCTCCTGGAGGATCTCTCTACACTGGTGGACTGCTCCTCGTCCTCCTGGAGGATCTCTCTACACTGGTGGACTGCTCCTCGTCCTCCTGGAGGATCTCTCTACACTGGTGGACTGCTCCTCGTCCGCCTGGAGGAACTCTTTAAAGCCACCTCCCTCTTGAGTGGTTCTGGTTCAGTCCAAGTGGATGTCAGTCCTAGTTCATCTGCAGCCTGTCCGTCCGTGGGAGTAGGATCTCTCCTTCACTGTGGTTCTCCTCAGGTTTATACTTTGTCCCGTGGGGTTTTTTGTAGTTTTTCCTGAAGGAGGGTCAAAGGACAGGGGCATTCTGGGACAGTTATCTGAACTGCTTTGACCTGTGGCCCATCGAGGCAACTGTTGTTGTTTTGGGCATTAGAAACATAAATTGATTTGATTTGATTTGATTTGACTGCTCCGTGACACCAAAATCTCCCAACGTCGTGAGCCTAAATCAAAATAAAAGTGTATCAAACTGGATAAATCTTACATTTGAGCCTCAGTAGTAGCTTCTAGCCAGCTCCGCCTTAACTTACAGCCCGTAAAACACTGTATTCTGCTCATAAAACACTTACTTTTCTCGTTAAAACAGGATTTATCTTTCTCATAAAAACAGAAACTTTTCTCGGTAAAACAGGATTAAGTTTAGTCGTTAAAACAGAAATTATTTTTCTCGTTAAAACAGAAACTATTATTATTCAAATGAATGTTGCCGTACAAAACAGTGTAAATGAACCTGAATGTGTGTGTGGGCGGTGTATTTGGTGCATGTTTTCAGTCCCGTTCTCGGCTCAGAACCGCTTTTAAACCCATTTTCCCATGATCCACCGTTTTTGTTTTGTTTTTTTTACACTCAGTTCGTTCCGTGAGGCGTCTTTGATCGTCCTGAAAAGTCCCAGTAAAGTGAACTTACTCCGGGCTCGCTCCCCGTCGTTCTGACCTGAAACAGAAGAACACGTTGGGTCAAACGCGCCCACGACCTCCGACCTGCGGGTGGCGCCCGTCTCACCTGTCCTGCGGCTGCTCTGCGGCGTGAGCGTGTGCCCCCCGGTGGTGAAAGGATCCGCCGCCGGAGGATTCATGACGCTGGTGTGGAGCGCCGAGTCCGAGTTCGTCCTGGAACCAGAACCAAACGCACCGTCAGCGCCGCGCCACGAAGAAGAGAACCAGGGTTACGTTCTTAACCACCGCGGCTCGACAAACGACACTCAGTCAAGACTTTTGAGCAGGAAATACTTCAGATTCTTACAAAGTTTCGTGGTCGGAGGAGGCGCCTTACCGGGAAACGATGACGGGTGAAGGAAAACGAGAGGAAAAATAAAAGGTAAAGTGGAGGGCGGCGGGCGGGGGAGGCATTCACCTGTTCAGTGCAGTCGTGGGGAGACGGAACAACGGGCTTTTGTCCCCCGCGAAGTTTCCACACCAGTTCCTTTTCAACGATCGACAAGAACAACACGTTAAACCTCCGAGAGTCAAAGAAGGGCAGCGGCAGAAGCGAAAGAGGAGCCCAGGAGGAGGAGCTAAAGGAGGAGGAGGAGCTAAAGGAGGCGGAGGAGGAGCTAAAGGAGGAGGAGGAGCTAAAGGAGGAGCGGGAGGATGGAAGCAAGCCAGAGGAGGAGAGGGAACGGCCGCCATCTTTATATGAATCAATAAAGACTCAGAAGTGAAGGATCCTCTGCGTCGTCATCGTCAAACGCTCTCTGTCTCTGAGATTCAACCTCAATAAACGACATCGACACCAAAAGAGACTAAAACGGACGATGTCTTTAATCCATGAACCAAACGGCCATCGATTAATAAATAAACCACAATAAAACACACGAGTCCAAACGCAGGACCAGAACCGGGACCAGGGCCAGGACCAGGGCCAGGGCCAGGACCAGGACCAGGGCCAGGGCCGGGGCCGAGACCAGGACCAGGACCAGGACAAGGGGTCAGAACCAGGACCAAGACCAGGACCAGGACAAGGGGCCAGAACCAGGACCAAGACCAGGACAAGGGGCCAGAACCAGGACCAAGAACTAGGGCCAGGACTAAGACCAGGAACAAGACCAGGACCAGGGACCAGGGACCAGGGACCAGGACCAGGACCAGGACCCAGGGCTGGACCAGGACCAAGACCAAGACCAAGACCAAGACCAAGACCAGGACTAGGACTAGGACCAAGACCAGGGCCAGGGCTAGGACCAAGACCAGGACCAAGACCAGGGCCAGGACCAGGACCAGGACCAGGACCAAGACCAAGACCAAGACCAAGACCAAGACCAAGACCAGAACCAGGGCCAGGGCCAGGACCCAGACCAGGACCAGGACCCAGACCAGGACCAGGGCCAGGACCAGGGACCGAGGCCAGGACCAGGATCAGGACCAGGACAAGGGGCCAGGACCAGGACTGAGACCAGGACCAGGACCTGGATCCTGGTCAGTCGGTCCTGAGCCAGGTCCGTCTCACCTGGTGCAGTTCTTCCTCGTGTTACTTTTATTTTTTATTATTTCTTTCTTTTGAGCCGTTTGAGGCAAAAAAACAGAAAACCAAACCATAAAGTGGTTCAGACACAAACAGAGTCCGTTCAAGTTAAATCCAGGATCGACTTAAAACATTTGACATGAAACTGAGGCTCAAATGAGACTTATTTAAGCCCAAAGTCGGTGTTAAACAAACTGGTCGACTTAACGATCCCTGAGCGTCGATGAACGTGAACGAGGACTGAGCAAAAACTGAAAAGTGTCTGTGCACGACAAGAAAAACAACAAATGTGCAAGAAAACCTCATTTGTTTTTAAAAAGCTGACTCTGTTTAGTCCATTTTTAATTGTCAGCAGACTTTTACAGTGAAATTAAGTTTAAAAAAATTACACATTAAACTAATTAAATCAACACAATTCAACCTGATTTTAAAGTTTTGAGAATTTAAATGATCAAATGTTAATGTGAAAAACACAAATTTTAATCAAATCTGTCAAGTGTTTTGAATAAAGTGCTGTCACTAAATAATTTAACGCTTGATTTTTTTAGATAATAGACTAATCTTCAACACAAAATGACCGGGACAATGTTTTTTTGTTGAATTGGTATCTTTTTGACACAAGTTTTTGAATAAATTATCTCTAATATTCAACACTTAAGACTGGAACAAAGTAAACACAAACACCAACTCAAGAACCCAAACCCAAAGTGACAGAACCCAGTGTTTAACAAAAGGAGGAAAAGCCGCTCTTTGGACCTGGTTTAGTTTGATCTCGCTGTAATCACTGAATCTTTCCACAAAAACGCAACTAAAACCAACAAATCTGTGACTAAAACGGAGTAAGACGCGACTAAAAGGAACAAAAGTGCAACTACCAGCTAGAAAAACACGACAAAAACTGTCACGTTTGGCAGCGTTTTTAATGCTTTTAGTCACATTTTGGCTAACTCGACTAAAACCTACAAAGATGTGACAAGTGACAAAAATGTAAGATAAAAAGTGACTAAAAGCAACAAAAACGCAACTAAAACCGACCAAAACGTGAGTAAAAGCTACAAAAACACAACTTAAACCAACAAAAACTTCACTTAAATTGTGAAAAATACAACTAAAAACAACTAAATATTTTCAATCTTGAGGTCGATGTCACATTGAACCACTTTCGGTCTCGTTTTGTGGCTTTTTAGGAGCTTTTTTTGCTGCTTTTACTCTGTTTTTGCCACTTTAAGCCGCTTTAAGAAGTGTTTTTGTCACTTTTAGTCACATTTTGTCATGTTTTGGTGTCGTTTTTTGTTCTGTCATTTGATGAGAATTGTTTTTTTTCTGTTTCTATCCACTTTCTGTGTCTTGTTCACGTTCTCATTCCAACTCAAGAACCCAAAACCCAAAGTGACAGAAAATAGAATCCAGTGTTTAACAAAAGAAGGAAAAGCCGCTCTTTGGACCTGGTTTAGTTCGATCTCTCCTCGAATCTTTCCACAAAAACTGTCACACTCTCTCAGCGCAAATGAACCAAAGTGAAGCCTCAAAGAGTGACGAAGCCTCAAACTTCCTCGCGTCGTGGCTTCAACCTTCGACACAGAACTTAGATCAAAACGTCACAAAACTCTGACGCCGTGAAGCCCTGAACCAAACCCACTCCCAGCGTCCGGCGTCTGAAGATGAGACGGTTTTTAAAGTGGCCGGCCTTTCTCTGCGGCAGCGTTTGGTTACAAAGAAGAACAGAAAACGCAGCGGAAACCCAAAGAATCTGAGAAATGAAGCGGAGACAAGCCGAGGGTTAAAGTCTGGAGCTGGATGTGGAGCCGCCTTGAGTTAGTGCCAAGCGTTTGTGCCTTTGTGAAGCCTCACGTTTATGTTACCGACACTTTAGGCTCGTTTAGGTTTGTAGCTGTGGCTAAAACGGCAAGAAAACGCAACAAAAAGCAACAAATACGCAGCTAACTTTGTCACAAACGCAACTAAAACCGACAAATAAGCGTCTAAAAGCAAAAAATGCAACTAAAAAGCGACAAAAACGTGACTAAAAGCGACAAAACCGCAACTGCCATCTACAAAAACACGACTAAAAGAAGCCAAAACGTGATTAAAAGCATTAAAAACGTTGCTAAAACCAATAAAAACATGTCTAAAGGTGACAAATTCGACTAAATGTGACAAAAAAGCAACAAAAAAGCAACAAAAACTGGTCTAAATGCGACCGCGTCTAAAAGCGACAAAATTGCGACTAAACGTCAAAACGTCTAAACCGTGACTAGAAGCTTCTAAAAGCCTCAAATATTCAACTAAAAAGCGACAAAAACGTGTCTACAACTGACAAAAAAGCATAGAAATTGCTTTAAAAGCGACAAAAAAGCTACCAAAACTGACAAATGCGCGACTAAAAGTGACAAAAACGTGACTAAAAGCAACAAAACTGCAACTACCAGCTAAAAAAACACGACTAAAACTGCCAAAACGTGATTAAAAGAATTAAAAACGCTGCTAAAACCAATAATAATAAATTTAAAGGTGAGAAATTCGACTAAAAGAGACAAAAAAGGGTCTAAAAGCGACAAAATTGCGACTAAAACGTCAAAACCGTGACTAGAAGTGACAAACAAGCTTCTAAAAGCGTCAAAAATTCAACTAAAAGCGTCAAAAACGTGTCTACAACTGACAAAAATGCATCGAAACAGCTTTAAAAGCGACAAAAAGCTACCAAAACTGACAAATGCGCGACTACAAGCAACAAAACCGCAACTACCAGCTAAAAAAACACGACTAAAATAAGCCAATACGTGACTAAAAGAATTAAAAACGCTGCTAAAAGTGACAAAATCGACTAAAACCTACAAAGATGTGACAAGTGAGAAAAATGTAAGTAAAAAGTGACTAAAAGCAACAAAAACGCAACTAAAACCATCCAAACTGTGACTAAAAGCTACAAAACCGCAACTGCCATCTACAAAAACGTGACTAAAATAAGCCAAAACGTGAGTAAAAGCATCTAAAACGTTGCTAAAACCAATAATAATAAATTTAAAGGTGAGAAATTCGACTAAAAGTTACAAAAAGGGTCTAAATGCGACAAAATTGCGACTAAAACGTCAAAACCGTGACTAGAAGTGACAAACAAGCTTCTAAAAGCGTCAAAAATTCAACTAAAAGCGACAAAAACGTGACTAAAAGCAACAAACTGCAACTACCAGCTAAAAAAACACGACTAAAAGAAGCCAAAATGTGACTAAAAGAATTAAAAACGCTGCCAAAAGTGACAAACTCGACTAAAACCTACAAAGATGTGACAAGTGACAAAAATGTAAGTAAAAAGTGACTAAAAGCTACAAAAACGCGACTAAAACCAATAAAAACGTAACTTAAATTATGAAACACGCAACTAAAAACAAAATATTTTCAATCCTGAGGTCACGTTTTGTTGCTTTTTAGGAGCTTTTTTGCTGCTTTGACTCGGTTTTTGCCATTTTAAGCTGCTTTAAGTAGTGTTTTTGTCACTTTTAGTCACATTTTGTCATGTTTTGGCAAACAAGACACACTTCCTGTGTCTTGTTTGCGTTCCCTCTTCACCCGATGTGGAGACAGACACTTCAGGACAAACAGCACCAGTGGAAACGTGGCTATCGCGCACCTTTGACAATAAAAGTATCGCCCCAAACCTGGACTCGGCCCCGATCTGGAGTCAAACGTGACTTTTTTGACTGAACTGAGAAACAGAGGCTTCACAAAGGTTTGCAGCAGCAGAGCAAAGAATCCCAAGAAGATTCAGAAATCAATCAGTGAGAACCCAGTTACATCCACGACGACACCAGTCACTCCAAAACCACAGACTCTGGTCACTGCTCAGCTTTAAAGTGCGTATGACGGGCTTTTATTTGTGTGCGTTAATACTTATTGTACATAAAAACACACAAATCCAGTGGTAGTTTGTGGAGAAAGGTTTTAAAAATCTGTTGAAAAATACAGGAAGTAAAAACAGCTCACACTGGACACTCATTCCAGCCAAACGTTAGGCATAATTTACCCAAAATAAACTACTTTTTGACATTAATTCAACAAAATTAAGGTGTTTACGTATGTTTTGATTTGATAAATTAAAATTTCTGTGACATTAGCGAGTTTAGTCCAGTGTTCAAAGTCATTTCCTGGTGTGATGTCATCGTTTACAACCAGGAAGTGACGCTACAAACTAAAACGTTGATAAATCGCCATGAAATGTATATATTTTATTGTCAAACTTTAAATATATTTATCTTACCCCTATTTTAGTCACATGACAAGTGCGACCCGTCAGAGGCACTTTAAAAGTGAAAGTAAACGCTCCACTGAGGCTCGTCTGGTTCTTTTTTCAGACCAGTTTGTTTTGCTGGAATTTCGTAGATGACGTGACGTTTGTGCTTCTACTTTGGTGCTTTTTGTCCCGATTTTATCTCTTTTACTTGGGTTTTTGTCACCAAATTGGGGTTTTGTCCTTTTTAATTGGGTTTATGCCCCCCATAGTGTCACTTTTAGCTGAGTATTATGTCACTTTTTTGTCACTTTTAGTTGAGTTTATGTCACTAAATTGGGTTTTTCTCTTTTTTGTCATTTTTAGTTGGGTTTATGTCCTTTTTTGTCATTTTTAGTTGGGTTTATGTCCTTTTTTGTCATTTTTAGTTGGGTTTATGTCCTTTTTTGTCATTTTTAGTTGGGTTTATGTCCTGTTTTTGTCACTAAATTGGGTTTTTCGCTTTTTTGACATTTTTAATTAGGGTTATGTCCTGTTTTTGTCACTTTCAGTTGGGTTTTTATCCTGTTTTACGGTCTTTTAGCAGGGTTTTAGTCACTTTTAGTTGGGTTTGTTGTCACTTTTGGGGTTTTGTCACTTTTAGCTGGGTTTTTGTCACTTTTGGGGTTTTGTCACTTTTAGTTGGGTTTTTGTCACTTTTGGGGTTTTTGTCACTTTTAGCTGGGTATTATGTCACTTTTTTGTCACTTTTAGCTGGGTATTATGTCACTTTTTTGTCACTTTTAGTTGGGTTTTTGTCCTGTTTTTGTCACTTTTGGGATTTTGTCACTTTTAGCTGGGGTTTTTCCTGTTTTAGTGTCTTTTAGCTGGGTTTTTGTCACTTTTAGCTGGGTATTATGTCACTTTTTTGTTACTTTTAGTTGGGTTTTTGTTCTGTTTTTGTCTTTTTTTGGGGGTTTACGTCTAGTTTTTGTCACTTTTAGCTTTTTTTTTTTTCCTGTTTTAGTGTCTTTTAGCTGCGTTTTAGTCACTTTTAGTTGGGGTTATGTCACTTTTAGCCGAGTTTTTGTCACTTTTAGCTGGGTATTATGTCACTTTTTTGTCACTTTTAGTTGGGTTTTTGTCCTGTTTTTGTCACTTTTGGGATTTTGTCACTTTAAGCTTGGGTTTTTGTCCTGTTTTAGTGTATTTTAGCTGGGTTTTAGTCACTTTTAGTTGGGTTTTTGTCACTTTTGGGGTTTTGTCACTTTTAGCTGGGTATTATGTCACTTTTTTGTTACTTTTAGTTGGGTTTTTGTTCTGTTTTTGTGTCTTTTAGTTGGGTTTTAGTCACTTTTAGCTGAGATTTTGTCACTTTTAGCTGGGTATTATGTCACTTTTTTGTTACTTTTAGTTGGGTTTTTGTTCTGTTTTTGTCTTTTTTTTGGGTTTACGTCTAGTTTTTGTCACTTTTAGTTGGGTTGTTGTCTCTAAATTGGGTTTTTCGCTTTTTTGACATTTTCAGTTGGGTTTATGTCCTGTTTATGTCATTTTTAGTCGAGTTTATGTCCCACTTTTGTCATTTTTAGTTGGGTTTACGTATCGTTTTTGTCACTTAGTTGGCTTTTTGTCACTTTTGGGTTTTTGTCACTTTCAGCTGGGTATTATGTCATTTTGTTGTCACTTTTAGTTGGCTTTTTGTCCCGTTTTTGTCATTTTTTGTTGGATTTACGTCTAGTTTTTATCACTTTTAGTTGACTTTTTGTCCTGTTTTTGTCACTTTTGGGATTTTGTCACTTTAAGCTTGGGTTTTTGTCCTGTTTTAGTGTCTTTTAGCTGGGTTTTAGTCACTTTCAGTTGGGTTTTTGTCACTTTTGGGGTTTTGTCACTTTTAGCTGGGTATTATGTCACTTTTTTGTTACTTTTAGTTGGGTTTTTGTTCTGTTTTTGTCATTTTTGGGGGGTTTACGTCTAGTTTTTGTCACTTTTAGCTGGGTTTTTGTCCTGTTTTAGTGTCTTTTAGTTGGGGTTTAGTCACTTTTAGTTGGGTTTTTGTCACTAAATTTGGATTTTCGCTTTTTTTACATTTTAATTTGGGTTTATGTCCCATTTTTGACATTATTTGTTGGATTTACGTCTCGTTTTTGTCACTTTTAGTTGGGTTTTTGTCACTAAATTGTTTTTTTTTTCTTTTTAGTCATTTTTAGTTGGGTTTATGTCCTGTTCTTTGTCGCTTTTAGTTGGGTTTTAGTCACTTTTAGTTGAGTTTTAGTCACTTTTAGTTGGGCTTTTGTCGCTAAATTGGGTTTTTCGCTTTTGTGACATTTTTAGTTGGGTTTATGTCCTGTTTTTGTCATTTTATGTTGGATTTACATCTAGTTTTTGTCACTTTTAGTTGACTTTTTGTCCTGTTTTTGTCACTTTTGGGGTTTTGTCACTTTTAGCTGGGTTTTTGTCACTTTTAGCTGGGTTTTTGTCCTGTTTTAGTTAGGTTTTAGTTGGGTTTTAGTCACTTTTAGTTGGGTTTTTGTCACTTTTAGTTGGGTTTTGTCACTTTTAGCCGAGTTTTTGTCACTTTTAGCTGGGTATTATGTCTCTTTTTTGTCACTTAGTTGGGTTTTTGTTCTGTTTTTGTCATTTTTTTTGGGTTTACGTCTAGTTTTTGTCACTTTTAGCTGGGTTTTTGTCCTGTTTTAGTGTATTTTAGTTGGGTTTTTGTCACTTTCAGTCACTATGTCGATGGTTTCAGAACACGTTTTAACAAATCTAAACTACATCACTTGCAGTTTTCATGCAGAATAAATAAAACAGGATAAATTGCTGTTTGTTTAGGGAATGATGGCACTTCAAACCTGCAGCCTTTGCGTCCGTTCAAATTCTGATTCCGATTCGATTTCGATTAAACTCCAGCAAATGAAACAAACTGTGTCTGAGAGAAGAACCTTCAGATAAAACTAAACGTCGTGTGGTTTTGCAGCTCGACTTCACAAACTCTCAAACGCGTCGTAGTCGTGTGGATGCAGCTCGCTCTGTAGTGTCCTTTACCTCCTCCAGCTCGGGTCGGGGGGCGGAGACAGGTACGAGGAGTTGTACGGAGAGTTGTCCACCTGAGGGCGCCGCCGTCAAGGAAAAACTCACAGGAAGAAAAACAAAACACAGACACAAACAGTGAGTTCAAGGGTTTGAGAGCGAGACGTGAAGTGGTGTTTTGTTAGAAATGTGTCGGTTTAAATGTAGTTTTTGTCACTTTTAATGTTCTTTGTCACTTTAAATGTAGTTTTTGTCACTTTCATATCCTCTGTGTCACTTTAAATGTAGTTTTTATCTGTTTTAATGTTGTTTTTCTCACTTTAAATGTAGTTTTTGTCCATTGTAATGTTCTTTGTTATTTTAAATGTACTTTTTGTCACTTCTGATGTCTTTGTCACTTTAAATGCAGTTTTTGTCACTTTTAATGTTGTCTGTGTCACTTTAAATGTAGTTTTCATCTGTTTTAATGTTGTTTTTGTCACTTTAAATATAGTTTTTGGCCGTTTTAATGTTTATGTTGCCTTTAAGGTAGTTAATGTCACTTTAAGTGTAGTTTTAGTTAATTTTCATGTCGTTTACATCACTTTTAAAGCACTTAGTCACTTTTAATGTGGTCTGTGTCACTTCTGATGTCGTTTTTGTCACTTTAAATGTAGTTTTTGACACTTAATGTGGTCTTTGTCACTTTCAACTACATCTTCAGCAGTTTTTACGCAGAATAAAACAGAATATTGTATGATTTCGATTAATTGTACAGCCCTAGAATAAAACCAAACAGTAATTCCGGTGAAGACATAACAAACACAGCTCTTTACGTCTGATTCACGGCTCGACGTCTTTGTTCAAAAGCGTAACATTTTCTTTTTTCCAGTGAACGCCCAAACGTCAAAGTGACGGACGGACTTTATAATGAAGCCGTTTGGTTTGAGTCGCTGGAGGAGGATCTGGTTGGAGGTAAAAGTGGACTCGGCCTTGACTCTGAGTCTGAGGAGCGTTTGTAGCAGAAGAGTCTGAGCGACAGATAAGTCTGTGCAGCTCGACCTTCAACAAATCTGAGAGCGGAGTCTGTCTTCACACGGAAAAAAGAAAAGATACTTTGCTCCTGTTCTTGTCTCTGTTGTGATTATTGGCTCGTTGCCCTCCACAGGCTCATGGCACATTTGGAGCTAAATAATAACATTTAATTTACACAAAAAACTTAAATAATAATAAAACAAATCAAAGAGGAGAAAACAAAACAAAAATTGTACAAATAAATAAAAGGGGAAAAAGTAAAGAAAGTAAAAACGATGGAAAAAATAATTAGTAATGAGGAGAAAAGAAAATAATGAAGATGAAAATAAGACACAACATGGAGAAAGAACTCAGACAAGTAAGAAGAGCGAAGGGAAGGTAGAGGACAGAATTGAAAGAGAGAAAAAATGAAAATAAAGAAATAAACTAAAAGGAGCGGAGTGAAAAAAGAGTGAAAGGATGAAATAAAGGGCGTGTCCATATTGTTCATGTTTACAGGTGAATGCTGCAGTTGTACAGAAGTGTTTCCAGGTTAAATTATTCAACAAATCTTTAACAGAAATCTACAATTAAAACAAATCGCGATTTAATCTCACACTCGTCAGAAATCATATCATAATTTTTTTTTTTTTTTTTTAAGACACTGATTTCAATGCCTTTAACTCCCTGGACTTAAATTATTTTGTAGCTGTTTAGTGTGGTATGTATTAACTACCACCTTTTAATCTTTTATGAGGTCGACTTGAATGTGTCTTTCTTTTTTAATGTATGTATGAACGTGAGCAACGGACAGCAATGCAATTTCCTTCGGGATTAATAAAGTATTTATCTAATCTAATCTAATCTAGTTATTTTGCCAAAATAAGGCAGTGGAGTTAGAGGATGTGTTGTTGATTGTCCAGAAGAACGTTAGATTTAAGAGCTGTTTATTAAGGGTTGTTAGCATGTTAGCGTGTATGCTAACAACAGCAAAAGATCATAACGTGTTAATACAGAGGACTTTAAACTATAACTTACTGCTTTAGACCAACAGCAGTGTTTAAGGGCACAGGTCTGTTATGTGTTTGAGGCTCTTATTGTGAAGGACAAAGGTCTGTTATGTGTTTGAGGCTCTTATTGTGAAGGACAAGGGTCTGCTGTGTGTTTGAGGCTCTTATTGTGAAGGACACAGGTCTGTTATGTGTTTGAGGCTCTTATTGTGAAGGACACAGGTCTGTTATGTGTTTGAGGCTCTTATTGTGAAGGACAAAGGTCTGTTATGTGTTTGAGGCTCTTATTGTGAAGGACAAAGGTCTGTTATGTGTTTGAGGCTCTTATTGTGAAGGACACAGGTCTGTTGTGTGTGTTTGAGGCTCTTATTGTGAAGAACACAGGCCTGTTGTGTGTGTTTGAGGCTCTTATTGTGAAGGACACAGGCCTGTTGTGTGTTTTATGCTCTTATTGTGAAGGACAAAGGTCTGTTGTGTGTGTTTGGGGCTCTTATTATGAAGGACATGGGTCTGTTGTGTGTTTTATGCTCTTATTGTGAAGGACACGGGCCTGTTGTGTGTTTTATGCTCTTATTGTGAAGGACACAGGTCTGTTGTGTGTGTTTTATGCTCTTATTGTGAAGGACACGGGCCTGTTGTGTGTTTGAGGCTCTTATTGTGAAGGACACGGGCCTGTTGCGTGTCTGGGGCTCTTATTGTGAAGGATACGGGTCGGTTGCGGTACGGTCGCACTGGGGAGATGAATCGCCGGTCCCTCTGGACTCTTTCCACCAAACCGTGATGTCGAGTCGAGCGGTTTGACTCCAGCGCCGACGGGAACGAGCCCTGGGACACAAACGGGACAAAAACAAGGGTCAAACGGGACACAAACGAGACACAAACGGGACTCAAACGAGGGTCAAACGTCTCGTTTTGGCCACCAGGGGGCACACGTACGAGAGCACGGGTCAAATGCTTGTTTTCAGTTACCAGCCAATCAGACCTGGCCTCACCACCAGGGGCCAATCAAACGTTTTAGTAATTAGTTTGAATCGTCTCATCGCTCGTTAAACCAACCGCTGCCCGAGGATCCAGCGGTTAACCCTCGGCGCTGCAGGTTAACCCTCGGCGCTGCAGGTTAACCCTCGGCGCTGCAGGTTAACCCTCGGCGCTCACAGTTAACCCTCGGCGCTCACGGTTAACCCTCGGCGCTCACGGTTAACCCTCGGCGCTCACGGTTAACCCTCGGCGCTCACGGTTAACCCTCGGCGCTCACGGTTAACCCTCGGCGCTGCAGGTTAACCCTCGGCGCTGCAGGTTAACCCTCGGCGCTGCAGGTTAACCCTCGGCGCTACAGGTTAACCCTCGGCGCTCACGGTTAACCCTCGGCGCTGCAAGTTAACCCTCGGCGCTGCAGGTTAACCCTCGGCGCTGCAGGTTAACCCTCGGCGCTCACGGTTAACCCTCGGCGCTCACGGTTAACCCTCGGCGCTGCAGGTTAACCCTCGGCGTTGCAGGTTAACCCTCGGCGCTACAGGTTAACCCTCGGCACTCACGGTTAACCCTCGGCGCTGCAGGTTAACCCTCGGCGTTGCAGGTTAACCCTCGGCGCTGCAGGTTAACCCTCGGCGCTGCAGGTTAACCCTTGGCGCTACAGGTTAACCCTCGGCGCTCACGGTTAACCCTCGGCGCTCGTGGTTAACCCTCGGCGCTGCAGGTTAACCCTCGGCGCTCCAGGTTAACCCTCGGCGCTGCAGGTTAACCCTCGGCGCTGCAGGTTAACCCTCGGCGCTGCAGGTTAACCCTCGGCGCTGCAGGTTAACCCTCGGCGCTGCAGGTTAACCCTCGGCGTTGCAGGTTAACCCTCGCCGCTCGTGGTTAACCCTTGCCGCTCGTGGTTAACCCTCGGCGCTCGCGGTTAACCCTCGGCGCTGCAGGTTAACCCTCGGCGCTCGTGGTTAACCCTCGGCGCTCGCGGTTAACCCTCGCCGCTGCAGGTTAACCCTCGGCGCTCGTGGTCGTGACAGTTAACCCTCGGCGCTCGCGGTTAACCCTCGGCGCTCGCGGTTAACCCTCGGCGCTCGCGGTTAACCCTCGCCGCTGCAGGTTAACCCTCGCCGCTCGTGGTTGTGACAGTTAACCCTCGGCGCTCACGGTTAACCCTCGGCGCTCGCGGTTAACCCTTGCCGCTCGTGGTTAACCCCCGGCGCTGCAGGTTAACCCTCGGCGCTCGCGGTTGTGACAGTTAACCCTCGGCGCTCGTGGTTAACCCTCGGCGCTCGTGGTTAACCCTCGGCGCTCGTGGTTAACCCTCGGCGCTCGTGGTTAACCCTCGGCGCTCGTGGTTAACCCTCGGCGCTCGTGGTTAACCCTCGGCGCTCGCGGTTAACCCTCGGCGCTCGCGGTTAACCCTCGGCGCTCGCGGTTAACCCTTGCCGCTCTGTCGTGGTGACACAGACCTGGAAGTCCTGGGGGCTCCGGCCGATCTGGTTGACGTTGGGCAGGGACCCTCCGTAGTACGGCCCCTGAGTCCGAGCCAGACGCAGCTTCTGGGCCTGGAGCTGCCACACAAACAAACAAACAAACACATAAATAAACAAACACATGAATAAACAAATAAATAAATAAACAAACAAACAAACGAATAAATAAATAAACACGCAAACACACGAATAAATAAACAAACAAACAAACAAACAAATGAATAAATAAATAAACAAACAAACACATGAATGAATACAAAAATTAATAATTAAATAAACAAACAAACACAAACAAACACGAGGTTAGAGAAGTGAGAGTGAATTTTTAACAGAAAACATTATATAAATCACACTTTTTCAACTTTATTTTTCGCGAGGGACAAATTTTTCCGATGGTTTTGTCCTCGACGCCAGAAACACTTTAGAAACAAGAAAATAAAAAGGTCTAAACCAGGTCTAAACCAGGTCTAAACATGGACTAAACCAGGTCTAAACCAGGACTAAACCAGGACTAAACCAGGACTGAACCAGGTCTAAACCAGGTCTAAACCAGGACTAAACCAGGACTAAACCGGGTCTAAACTGGGACTGAACCAGGTCTAAACATGGACTAAACCAGGTCTGAACCAGGACTAAACCAGGACTAAACCAGGACTAAACCAGGGCTAAACCAGGGCTAAACCAGGACTAAACCAGGTCTAAACCAGGGCTAAACCAGGACTAAACCAGGACTAAACCAGGTCTAAACCAGGTCTAAACCAGGGCTAAACCAGGACTAAACCAGGACTAAACCAGGACTAAACCAGGTCTAAACCAGGTCTAAACCAGGACTAAACCAGGACTAAACCAGGTCTAAACCGGGACTGAACCAGGACTAAATCAGGACTAAACCAGGTCTGAACCAGGACTAAACCAGGACTAAAACAGGACTAAACCAGGACTAAAACAGGACTAAAACAGGACTAAAACAGGACTAAACCAGGACTGAACCAGGTCTAAACCAGGACTAAACCAGGTCTAAACCAGGACTAAACCAGGTCTAAACCAGGACTGAACCAGGACTGAACCAGGACTAAACCAGGACTAAACCAGGACTGACTTAGTTCAAGGTCTGTATTTCTGTCATGATTTTATCTGAACATGAAACAGAATTGAAAAAAGGATAAAAACGTTCTCTTTTCATGATGTGAAAGTGCTGCTGAGGCCCAAAAACCCACAAACCCACGACTCTGAGAGACACTTTTCAAAAACAAAGCCCAAAGTCACTATAAAGAAGCCGACTTGGTAAATACATCGCCGATCCTCTGTTTTTGAGATCAGACTTTCTGCAGTGAGTATGACCCAGACAGGGCTCCGTAGATCTGGGTTTGGCTCCAAAGACGACAACAGATCATTTATGAGTCGAAGAAATAAAAATGTATGTTCAGTTTAAGACGCTCTGCAGCCGACAGGGCCGACAGGAGCAGACAGAGCCGACAGGAGCAGACAGGAGCAGACAGGGCCGACAGGAGCAGTGACAGGAGTCGCTGACACAGATCTCATTTCTCTAAAAGCTTCTGTGCTGAGTTTGTTTAATCACAAACGTCTGACTCAACAGAACCAGGACTAAACCAGGACTAAACCAGGACTAAACCAGGACTAAACCAGGTCTAAACCAGGACTAAACCAGGACTAAACCAGGACTAAACCAGGACTAAACCAGGACTAAACCAGGACTAAACCAGGTCTAAACCAGGACTAAACCAGGTCTGAACCAGGACTAAACCAGGACTAAACCAGGACTAAACCAGGACTAAACCAGGACTAAACCAGGGCTAAACCAGGGCTAAACCAGGACTAAACCAGGACTAAACCAGGGCTAAACCAGGGCTAAACCAGGACTAAACCAGGTCTAAACCAGGACTAAACCAGGACTAAACCAGGACTAAACCAGGACTAAACCAGGGCTAAACCAGGGCTAAACCAGGACTAAACCAGGACTAAACCAGGGCTAAACCAGGGCTAAACCAGGACTAAACCAGGACTAAAGAGGGTCTAAACCAGGACTGAACCAGGACTAAACCAGGACTAAACCAGGTCTAAACCAGGACTAAACCAGGACTAAACCAGGACTAAACCAGGACTAAACCAGGACTAAACCAGGACTAAAGAGGGTCTAAACCAGGACTGAACCAGGACTAAACCAGGACTAAACCAGGTCTAAACCAGGACTAAACCTGGACTAAAGAGGGTCTAAACCAGGACTGAACCAGGACTAAACCAGGACTAAACCAGGTCTAAACCAGGACTAAACCAGGACTAAACCAGGACTAAACCAGGACTAAACCAGGACTAAACCAGGACTAAACCAGGACTAAACCAGGACTAAACCAGGACTGAACCAGGACTGAACCAGGACTGAACCAGGTCTAAACCAGGACTGAACCAGGTCTAAACCAGGACTAAACCAGGACTGAACCAGGACTGAACCAGGACTAAACCAGGACTGAACCAGGACTAAACCAGGACTAAACCAGGACTAAACCAGGTCTAAACCAGGACTAAACCAGGACTAAACCAGGTCTAAACCAGGTCTAAACCAGGTCTAAACCAGGTCTAAACCAGGTCTAAACCAGGACTAAACCAGGTCTACAGCGGGTCTAAACCAGGTCTAAACCAGGGCTAAACCAGGGCTAAACCAGGTCTAAACCAGGACTAAACCAAGACTAAACCAGGTCTAAACCAGGTCTAAACCAGGACTAAACCAGGACTAAACCAGGACTAAACTGGGTCTATATCAGAACTACACCGGGACTAAACAGAGACTAAACCAGGACTAAACCAGGACTAAACCAGGACTAAACTGCACCATTAAATCCACATCTAGATTTTATAAAAACAATTCACTTTCATTGATGATAAATGATCCTCGCTGCCGCAACATTTAACATTTCAAAATAAAATACCTTTAAATGGTGAAATGTCCCTAAAGTCAGACACAAGTACCAGGATGTACAAGTACCAGGATGTACAACAGCGACTTTAAACCATGAATAAAAACATCAAACTGAAACTGAAGTGAGGCTGAAGGACTCTCACTTCTGCAGAAACACTCAGACCTGCTCCTTTAGATTGATAATACGTGTGGACGAGCCGGAGCAGGGTACACCCCCTTTAAAAGTCTGAACGGAGGCAAAAGTCTGTGAGCGGAACATGATGTGATTCAAACTGGGATTAACCCAGTGCTTCTCAATTATTTTCTGTTGCGCCCCCCCCAGGAAGAAGAAAACATTTCGCGCCCCCCTATCTATCAAATTGTTATTAGTACATATGCGTAACATTGTATCCTTTATTGACATTAAAAACAAAAAAAAGAAAGACATTTTTTGCACTGCGCAATTTGGTACGCAACCTTATATGACGCCAACAGTGCTCGCTGGTTTGCTGAAGTGGCTTTCACAAAGCGGGATGACTGTTGGCGATATTCAGCAAGTTTACGCTGAAAAAACTCCAGCGGCTTATCAGCGTGATCGGGGTGTAATGTGTTTAAGTGACGCTTTAATTTACTTGGCTTCATACTGTCCGCTGCCAACACTTTTAAACACAGTAAACACACCGGTCTTTCCTCGTCTCTCTCCGTAGTTACAGTGAAGCCGAGCGTTAAATATGCATCATCGTACTTACTCAACTTAGCTTTCGGACGACTTTCTTTTGCCTCACTAGCTCTTTCTCTTTCCGCCTTCCTCTTCATCCCTGTCACAAAATTTTCCATTTTTTTAGGGGTTGTTTACTGCAGTTCATATCATTTGTTTGACACGAAAGACCGTACACCCCAGAGAGGCAAAGAGAGCGCCTCTGCCACCTACTGTTGTGGATGTGCAATTACACTTAGTTTTAGAACAGTACGGCAAAAAGCATGTTTCCTGGGGTCACACGCGCCCCCCCTGGCATCACTCCACGCCCCCCTGGGGGGGCGCGCCCCACTAATTGAGAAGCACTGGATTAACCTCAGAATACGACAAAATCTGAAAAATTGAGATGATTTTGTCAAAGTGTGAGCCTCAGACACATGTGAGTGACACCAGAGCTGCTTTAAACACATTTATTATTGTGTTTTACGTCATGTTTGAGCAAATTATCATCAACTCTTTGCATTTTTGATGAAGAACAATCCAGATTTATGGGTTTTACTGGAAAATACTCAGAAATGTTGAGCCCACAATCATTTTTCATTTTTTCTACAGATATATTAGAGACTGTTCCATAAATTAGATTCTTTTGAAGCTAAAATACAATTTTAAGGCTCGAAAACTGTATTTTGTCCATGGTTTGTTACAGAAAAGCAAACTAACTGACCTTTCTACTCTGGAAATTCAAATGTGTTGTTTCTTTCCAACAAAACTCTTCAAACCATAGAAATCTGTCACTTTTAGTCACGTTTTTGTCACTTTTAGTCGCGTTTTAGTCGCGTTTATTGGAAAAATACTGAAGAAATGTTGAGCCCACAATCATTTTTCATTTTATCTACAGATATATTAGATACTGTTCCATAAATTAGATTCTTTTGAAGCTAAAATACAATCGTTCGTTCTAGAAAAGCAAACTAACTTACTTTTCTACTCTGGAAATTCAAATGTGTTGCTTTTTTTTCTAACACAAACACTTCAAACCATAGAATTATATCTAACGTGAGACAATCGTTCAAACATTTACAGTCGACTTCATTTTGCTCCAGGCGCCTCCTGCTGGACATTTGATGACGTCACATTTTAAAGGGTCCATTTACTTTATTCCTGAAGTTGCCGGCAAAAGAAAAACGGCAAAAGTGGGGGGCGGAATAAGGTGAATAAAGTGGCACAAAAACACGACTAAAAGTGACAAAAACCCTGTGAGAAGCGACAAAAACATGACCTTAAGAAGAAAAATTCTATATAGCGAGAAAAACGGGACTAAAAGCGACAAAAATTTGACTAAAAGTGACAAAATTGTGACAAAAAATGACAAAGTGAAAAAAGAACGTGACTATGAGCAACAAAAATGCTATTCACCTTATTCCTGAAGTTGCCGTACGCGCCGCCGTCTTGTTTCCGTTGTAGTTCACACGGAGCAGACGAGCTCAACAGAAAATAAGTTCCACTCGACTAAAAAGACGTTTTCAGGAAATCGTTGCGTTGTGACTTGTTGTGTCTCGTGTTCATTAAACATTTGACACAAATCAATCTACTTTATGTAACATTTTAGTGTCAGACTTTTCCCTCGTTCGTCATTAGCTTTAACGGAGTTCTCGTCAAACAGAAGTGCGTTTACAACAAAAGTGCAAAAAACGGCAAAAGTGGGCGGGGCAGAATAAGGTCAATTCACCTGATTCGGCCCCGCCCACTTTTGCCTCTTTTTCTGTCTATGATCCTCTGGTGCTAACGGTGTTCACACAAACGAGGGAAAAGTCTGTCACTAAAACATTATTTAAAGTCGATTGATTTGTGTAAAATGTTTAATGAACTCGAGCAAAAACAAGTCACAACGCAACGATTTCCTGAAAACGTCTTTTTAGTCGAGTAGAACTTATTTTCTGTTGAGCTCTGCCTCGTGTGAACTACAACGGAAACAAGACGGCGGCGCGTACGACAACTTCTGGAATAAAGTGACTTCAGTGATGTTTCTGGAGTTTTGGTTTAATCACGACATAATCAAGCTCTGGTTAAGTGTAATAGACCTGGACACATTTGAATTTCCAGAGTAAAAGGTCAGTTAGTTTGATTTTCTGTAACAAACCATGGACTAAACAAAATTTTCTCGCCTTAAAATTGTATTTTATCTTCAAAAGAATCTAATTTATGGAACAGTATCTAATATATCTGTAGATAAAATGAAAAATGATTGTGGGCTCAACAATTCTGAGTATTTTCCAGTAAAACCCATAAATCTGGATTGTTCTTCATCAAAAATGCAAAGAGTTGATGATAATTTCCTCAAACATGATGTAAATCCAATAATAAATGTGTTTAATCTGCTCTGGTGTCGCTCACATGTGTCTGAGGCTTTTACTTTGACACTAAATCATCTCAATTTTTCAGATTTTGTCACATTCTGAGCTTAATCCCAGTTTGAATCACATCATGTTCCACTCACAGACTTTTAAAGCCTCCACAGATCTGAAGATACAACTTTAAACCATTGTGGGCTCAACATTTCTGCAAAATCTGGATTCCTCCTTCATCAAAAATGCAAAGCGTGTGTCATAATCTGTTTTAAAACCTCCAAATGCATAAAACACAATCGAAAATGTCAAGAAACGTCCCGAGATCTGGCCCAGGTTTAACCCCGAGACGCCGCTCCTTCACAAAAGCGTTTTCTAATAATCGGGCGTCCAGTTTCTCCAGTGAAATTGCTTCATGTTTCACTTCACTTTAGCTTCTTTCTGTCAAACTTAAAGGCTCCATTCATGACTTTAAGTTTCATTAATGACATGCGACATTCTCAGGACGTTTTCCTCGACCAAAAGGACGCAGCGTTTGGTTTTATTCGCTCTCAAACCCATGGACAACGGTCTGTCGCTGAGTATTTATCGAGGAATCAATGTCGGCAGCAGCAGAGCGCAAGAAACTCACTGTTGATCACGTTTAATGCTCTCGTTTCTCAGAAGAGCCTCAAACGTGACGCTAAATCTGACTAATACAGTGCTCTGTTAATGAGCAGGAAGCCTCGTTAGAGCGAAGATGTTGGCGTTATTACATCAGAATGTCCAAATAACGAGCGCTGCAACTAGGGCCGGGCGATACGGTGATAAAAGTCGAATCGTGAGCTCGTCCCTGTGACAATCTGCTATTTTTGTGAAATGGTGGTATCGTGATCCACTGTTTGTGTCTTAAATGCAGCCGTCTGTTCAAACACACTTTTTCTCCTGATGTTTAGCCTCTGAACTGATATTTACCTCTTATACCAGGGCTGCACAATTCAACGAAATCGACACAAAATCGCAATTTTTAATGGATGCACTTAGCTAATCTCAAAGGCAACTTTCTTCTGCAAACAACAAAATGTCAGACATGTACAAACATGTTCTGCAACACGCGACAAAAGAAAAAAAGTGATAAAAATGCGTTCAAAAGCGACAAAAACGCAACTCAATACATCAAAACGTGACTAAAAGCCACAAAGACGTGACTAAAAACGACAAAGACGTGACTAAAAACGACAAAGACGTGACTAAAAGACGCGTTGAAATAGGACAAACACAACTGAACGTGACAAAAACATGAATAAAAAAAGCGCCAAAATTGTGTTTAAAATGTGATTTTGAACAAAATTCTATAAGTAAAACATGAGTTGCAAATCTAATCTTGGTCAGAAAAATCACAATTAGATATTTTTCCTAAACGGTGCAGCTCTATTAAAGGCAACAGACAAATACAAAGTGAACATGAATCGTGACAAAATCGAAATCATGATCTGGCCCCAAGAAAATCGTGATAATAATTTTTTGCCATATCACCCAGCTCTAGCTGCAACCGACAATTATTGAGTCAAACAATTATGTCCATTGTATTGAGACTTTTTAAATATATTTTAACCAAAAGGTTGAATTATGGGACTGAAGGATTCAAGAGAGAGAATATGTATGAATAAAGTGTTGAAAATAATAAATTATACATGATTCTTTCTTGTTATAAAAGCTCATTTCATGTGTTTAAATCAGGCATGTCCAAACTCCGGCCCGGGGGCCAAATGCGGCCCTCAGACCAGTTTTTCTCGGCCCTTAGTCTTCCTGGTGAACTGGCCCACATTGTCCTGATAAGTACTATTTACAGCACATTTCAGATTTTCTACAATTCCAACCTAAATAACTAACATTTTGGTGCGACACAGACACAGACCTGATATTAAGGCACTGAGACTGAATGTAGATGTGGTGGAGCTTAAAACATCAGATAAATGCAGCTTTTTGAACATTTCATGATTGATTTGTGGCTCTTCACTTGGTCTATATTTCAATATGTGGCCCTCGATGGAAAAAGGTTGGACACCCCTGGTTTACAGTGTGTTTAGTCCAGATAACAATTATCATTATCAAAAACCAGGATTTGTATTCACTGTTCAGTCAATTCATTGTTACAGCTCAACGTTTTCATCAATAATACACTTCTTTATCCATAAATATTCTTTATCAGAAGCTTTCAGTTCAATATTTCAACCTTTATTTCGTTAAAATTGTATTTATAAAGTCTTAATGTTGTCACACGCAGTTCACGTTCACAAACCAACTGTTGATGACATTTCTTTCTCTTTTACAGTCGTGGTTCGGACATGTTTCTCTTTTCCAGCCGTGGTTCGGACATGTTTCGGCCGATGACTCGGTGTTGTTGTCGGTGTGTGTTCGGCGGGGGCTGCGCGGAGCCGCGGCGGGCGCAGGGGGCTCTCTCCCGGGCTCAGGCGCTGCTCCCTCGCGGCTCCGTCATGTAAACAAGCGGCGCTAGCTTCCGCGGCTAACTGTGGCTAGCTGCGGCTAACTGTGGCTAACGTCGGAAACGAGCCGCAAGCCGCAAATCTAACGTGTTCCTCGGACTAAAAACGAGGCCCGGGGCGCAGTCGCGCTCGTGTTTGTGGGTTTTAATCGGAGAAACTTTAATAAAAGCGGTTTAAACACAGGGGCGGCGGAGGAGCCGGAGCTGCCCGGGTTTAGGCCTCCGCTGCACCGGTGTCGCGGCGAAAGATGCACCCCCGAGCGAACGGCGCTTTCTGTTTAAATTTCTCCTTTATGGCCCTGACTAACGTGATAAAATACAAGCCCGGGCTTCTCTGACTGAAGTCTCACGCGTCTTATGCTTGAATTGACACAAATAAGTGACTGGACGGATAAAATGGCAGGGGCTGTTTGTTTTCTCCGTTTCCTGTCATAACGTGGGAAATACAGGGCTCAGCTTGATCCACTTTCTCTTCCTTTTCGTGGGTTTAAAGGATCCTGGGAGATTTCTGTGGATCATCTGAGATCATAATGAAGTCCGTGATGAGAGGTTCCGTCCCGGCCCAGGACACCGGTCCAGAAGCTGTCACTGCTCATTTACAATTAAGCCCTGGGGAAAGATCAAGTGTCTGGTTTGTCCTCGAGTCACAGCCTTTCGTGGATGAACCGTGTTCTTCCGTCCACGGCGGGCTGTGACACTTCAGTGTAAACTTCAGAGCCGTGACACTTGACACGGAGCAGCGGGTCTTTTCTCCGCTGTTTTGGCTCAGACTCAGCGCCGAGCGCGGCCGCGGTCCGCGCTGCTCCGGGAAATGAACCGTAACCCGCTCACAGAGCCCACAAACCAGGCGTGACCCGCGCGCCCCGCGCCGGAGCCGCGGGAGGCTCCGCGGGAGGCTCCGCGGGAGGCTCCGCGGGCTCGGGTGCCGTGTCCGGGCCGCAGTGGGACTCACCCTGGTGGAGCTGATGTCCATCATCACCTCCTGGAACGCCGCGGTCTCCTCCGCCTGGCGCTGCGTGTGGAGCGCGATCTTCTCGCTGAACTTGCGGGGGTTCGAGGCCCCGGTGCCGGCGCCCGCGGAGGCTCCGGGCCCGGGGCCGCAGCCTCCTGGTCCCGACGCAGACATGTCTCTGTGAGCGCGGAGCGAGCAGCGGCGCGGAGCAGAGGCGGAGCGGAGGCGGAGCAGAGGCGGAGCGGAGGCGGAGCAGAGGCGGAGCGGAGGCGGAGTGACGCAGCGGAACAGACAGGAGGTGTCACTCTGTCACTGAGACCGGACAAACTCTGTAATGGATCTATAACAGATCAGTGTGACAGAGCCTGAACATGTCATCAGCAAAAAGAGAGAAAACACTCTCAGAGTTTGACTGACTCGTCTGATCTAAATATCCATGGATTTAAGTCTCTATGACTCAAATAATCAAAGTAAAAATATGGTAAAATATGTAAATATGTCAGATGAAATTAAAAGCTGCTGTGGGCTAAACATACAAGAGTATTTGTCCAGTAAAACCTTTATTTTATTTTTTAATGCTATGTGTGTCATAATGTGCTTTAAATGTTTGGTGAAGTCAGTCCACAGTTAAACGTGGCTCGGTCCAGGCGCAGATCTGTGGGCAAAAAATGAACAGATTATTTCAAATGGGTCTCCTCTTGTGCCGGACCCTCCCGCTCTTCTCTGTGTCCAGTTGTCATGGAGACGTGCGTCAGGTTCACGCGAGGCCACGCGGGACACGCCCACACTGCGCAGACTCCGCACAGAGTGAGCGCTCTCGGGGCCGGAGCCACAGACGATCTTTGCGTGCGTGAGGGCGGGGCCAGTGCGCCCTCTGCTGGCGCTGCGTCACAACTGCACAGCGCCCCCGCGGCTCGTGAGGCCAGAGCCAGAACTGCAGGAGGGTTTGGACGTGAACGTGACGTTTTTATCCAACGTTTGATTTTATTTGAGTCAAAGCTCCTGCTGCAGCTTGGATTTCATTTCAAGACAATGAGCTACGTTTCGGTTGTTCTTTTTTTCTCTCTCTTTAATTTAATTTCATTTCATTTCAAATTTTTGTTGATTTTTTGTGACAAATGTCCAAATAAATATATTACGTCGACTTTAACAGAGAATGTGTTACACATTTATCTAAATCCAAAAACTGAATGTGATAAACTTTAACTCGTGTTAATTATTCATGGATTCACGTCTCGTCGAACGCTTCGTGCCTCAAAACACAAAACTGTCAGACACTTTATGGTTTTGGGATTTTACCATCATTTTATGGTATTTTACTAATTCATTAAAAAATATATATAAATAAAAAGACCTGGTCTGGAGCTGGTATTTTCCAGTGAAACGGCACAATACAAAATAAATCAGAAAAAAGGTCTTGAAACTTAAAAAAAAAAAAAAAAAAAAGATGAACTGCGTGAAATAAAAATCAAACCTGGAAAAACAAAACCTGAACCTTGAATAAAAAGTTGTTTTCCCGTTTTGTCGTTTCTGTTTCTCGGGTTCAAAGGTTCAGGAGCCGCTTTTTGTTGAAAATAAAACAGTTTTAAAACATTTTAAAGATTTATTTTTGCAAAATTGTGAGTTTTTACAAAGATAGTGTGACTTCTGATTCCAAAGACAATGAAAACACAACAGCTTTACACATGAGACATTAATAATAATAATAACAACAATAATAATAATAATAATAAAGTCATAGAAATAATTGTCGACAATATGTACATTTTCCAGATGATTTAAAAAAGTGAATTAAAACGGACAAATCCATTTAAACGTTCTTCAGGAGAGTCTTTGGTCCAGAGTCGAGTTCAAACACAAACAGCTGAGTGTGATTTAAACCAGATGCCCTTCCTCACAGTTACAGCGTCTGAGCCTCTTTAAAGTGCGTTAATGATTTTATAGTTTTGACTTTATTCAGTGCTAACACCTGTAGTTAATATAAATGACAGGTTTAAACCAATCAGGAGCCGTTTGTGGAGTTTAAAAATGTGTTGAAAATGACAGGAAGTGAACACATGATGACATCACACTGTGGGGTCAAAGGTCATGCACAATTTACACAAAATAAATGACTTTTTTGACCCTTTAAACATGGATTCAACAAAATAAATGTGTCTCGTGTTTTTCTTCGTCAAATGAAACTCTCTGTGACGTCAGGCGTCTGAACAGGACGTGTGATGTCATCATTTACAACCAGGAAGTCCAATTAAAAACATAAAAAGCTCAGTTCAACCATAGAACTATAATAAAACCTGGAAGATGAATCCAAAATGGCCGCCCTGTTCCTCCCTGTGGCCTGAGCTCATTGGTTCATGACCCCAAAAAAATTTCTTACTTCTGCATTTACTTCCTGATACGGAGGCGGCCATCTTTGTTTTACTTCCTGATACGGAGGCGGCCATCTTTGCTTTACTTCCTGATACGGAGGCGGCCATCTTTGTTTTACTTCCTGATACGGAGGCGGCCATCTTTGCTTTACTTCCTGATACGGAGGCGGCCATCTTTGTTTTACTTCCTGATACGGAGGCGGCCATCTTTGCTTTACTTCCTGATACGGAGGCGGCCATCTTTGTTTTACTTCCTGATACGGAGGCGGCCATCTTTGTTTTACTTCCTGATACGGAGGCGGCCATCTTTGCTTTACTTCCTGATACGGAGGCGGCCATCTTTGTTTTACTTCCTGATACGGAGGCGGCCATCTTTGCTTTAGGGCGCCACGTGACCACAATCCCCCACTTCAGATAAAAACAGTAATTTGTGTGATTTTATAAACGGTAGAAAAGAACATTTCCGTCTATTTTATTTAAATACTGATAATAATTCAGTCCTGTCTGTGATTATAATGTGACATTTTAGAAAAAGGCTGGTTCCAAGAGGCTGCAGTACCTCACACGACCACTAATCAATCTGGGACACAGACAAAGGGGGCGTGGCTTATTTATTTACGGTGGTCATGCGCCAATGAGCTCAGGCCACAGGGATAAACAGGGCGCCATTTTGGATTCATCTTCCAGGTTTTATTATAGTTCTATGCGTGTGACAAATACAACTGAAACAAGATGGCGGCTGAAACATCCGGAATAAGATGAATATAATCCTCACAAATCGAGTGAAAACTGTCAATGTCTTGAGTTTCCTGGAGGTTAAAGTTCACTTGGTCCTGTAGGATTCACTGTGTCATTTGGTCAAACTGAACACGTCAAACTCTTGTGTTTTTGGAGCTTTATTGGCCAGAAAAACGGCAGATTTGACAAATGTTTATTTCCTGGTTGTTAGCGTGTATGCTAATGTCGGCGCTAACAGTCGACACAAAAACTTGCACAGGTTTAATGTTCTAACTCTGCTCTGGTGTTACTCCTGTGTCCAGTGGCTGTTCTGGTGTTTGGAGGCTAATGCTAACACTGAGGCTAACGCTAACTCTGAGACACTAACACTAACGCTGAGGCTGATGCTAACTCTGAGGCTAACGCTGACTCTGAGGCTAACGCTAACGCTGAGGCTGATGCTAACTCTGAGGCTAACGTTGACTCTGAGGCTAACGCTGACTCTGAGGCTAACGCTGACTCTGAGGCTAACGCTGACTCTGAGTCTAACGCTAACTCTGAGGTTAACGCTGACTCTGAGGCTAACGCTAACTCTGAGGTTAACGCTGACTCTGAGGCTAACGTTGACTCTGAGGCTAACGCTGACTCTGAGGCTAACGCTAACTCTGAGACACTAACACTAACGCTGAGGCTGATGCTAACTCTGAGGCTAACGCTGACTCTGAGGCTAACGCTAGAGGCTGATGCTAACTCTGAGGCTAACGTTGACTCTGAGGCTAACGCTGACTCTGAGGCTAACGATGACTCTGAGGCTAACGCTAACTCTGAGACACTAACACTAACGCTGAGGCTGACGCTAACTCTGAGGCTAACGCTGACTCTGAGGCTAACGCTAAGGCTGAGGCTGATGCTAACTCTGAGGCTAACGTTGACTCTGAGGCTAACGCTGACTCTGAGGCTAACGCTGACTCTGAGGCTAACGCTGACTCTGAGTCTAACGCTGACTCTGAGTCTAACGCTAACTCTGAGGTTAACGCTAACTCTGAGGTTAACGCTGACTCTGAGGCTAACGTTGACTCTGAGGCTAACGCTGACTCTGAGGCTAACGCTAACTCTGAGACACTAACACTAACGCTGAGGCTGATGCTAACTCTGAGGCTAACGCTGACTCTGAGGCTAACGCTAAGGCTGAGGCTGATGCTAACTCTGAGGCTAACGTTGACTCTGAGGCTAACGCTGACTCTGAGGCTAACGCTGACTCTGAGGCTAACGATGACTCTGAGGCTAACGCTAACTCTGAGACACTAACACTAACGCTGAGGCTGACGCTAACTCTGAGGCTAACGCTGACTCTGAGGCTAACGCTAAGGCTGAGGCTGATGCTAACTCTGAGGCTAACGCTGACTCTGAGGCTAACGCTGACTCTGAGGCTAACGTTGACTCTGAGGCTAACGCTGACTCTGAGGCTAACGATGACTCTGAGGCTAACGCTAACTCTGAGACACTAACACTAACGCTGAGGCTGACGCTAACTCTGAGGCTAACGCTGACTCTGAGGCTAACGCTAAGGCTGAGGCTGATGCTAACTCTGAGGCTAACGCTGACTCTGAGGCTAACGCTGACTCTGAGTCTAACGCTAACTCTGAGGTTAACGCTAACTCTGAGGTTAACGCTGACTCTGAGGCTAACGCTGACTCTGAGGCTAACGCTAACTCTGAGGCTAACGGGGGTTATTAAAAAGTTTGTAAATGCTGTGTCTGACGATGTCAGGACTGAAAGTAAAAAAGGCTGAAAATGTAACTTGATTTTAACTTTAAAATGAAAGAAAATGTTTTTTAATTTTAAAAGCTGAACATTAAGTCGTACCAGGTCCATTCAACTTAAAACATCGCGTCCACGTCCCCTCAGAGCGGGACGTCCCCTCAGAGCAGGACGTCCCCTCAGAGCAGGACGTCCCCTCAGAGCAGGACGAAAAGCAAATGGATGTCCCCTCTCCGTCCTCTCTCTGTCCTCTCTCCGCCCCTCTCTCCTCCTTTCTCCGCCCCCTCTCCTCCTTTCTCCGCCCCCTCCCCTCCTTTCCCTGCCCTCTCTCCGCCCCCTCTCCTCCTTTCTCCGCCCCTCCCTCCTTTCTCTCGTCCTCTCTCCGCCTCTCCCCTCCTTTCCCCGGCCTCTCTCCGCTCTCTCCCTCCTCTCTCTCCGTCCTTCTCTCCGCTTCTCCCCTCCTTTCCCCGCCCTCTCTCCGCCCCCCCCTCCTCTCCTCCGGCCTCTCTCCGCCCCCTCCCCTCCTTTCCCCGCCCTCTCTCTGCCCTCTCTCCGCCCCCTCTCCCCGCCCTCTCTCTGCCCTCTCTCCGCCCCCTCCCCTCCTTTCCCCGTCCTCTCTCCGCCCCCTCCCCTCCTGTCCCCGCCCTCTCTCCGCCCTCTCTCCGCCCCCCCTCCCCTCCTCTCTCTGTCCTCTCTCCGCCCCCTCCCCTCCTTTCCCCGCCCTCTCTCCGCCCCCCCTCCCCTCCTCTCTCCGCCCCCTCCCCTCCTTTCCCCGCCCTCCCCCCTCCCCTCCTCTCTCCGTCCTCTCTCCGCCCCCTCCCCTCCTTCCCCCGCCCTCTCTCCGCCCCCTCCCCTCCCCTGTTTTTTAATTTTAAAAGCTGAACATTAAGTCGTACCAGGTCCATTCAACTTAAAACATCGCGTCCACGTCCCCTCAGAGAGGGACGTCCCCTCAGAGCAGGACGTCCCCTCAGAGCAGGACGTCCCCTCAGAGCAGGACGAAAAGCAAATGGATGTCCCCTCTCCGTCCTCTCTCTGTCCTCTCTCCGCCCCTCTCTCCTCCTTTCTCCGCCCCCTCTCCTCCTTTCTCCGCCCCCTCCCCTCCTTTCCCTGCCCTCTCTCCGCCCCCTCTCCTCCTTTCTCCGCCCCCTCCCCTCCTTTCCCCGTCCTCTCTCCGCCCCCTCTCCTCCTTTCTCCGCCCCCTCCCCTCCTTTCCCCGCCCTCTCTCCGCCCCCTCTCCTCCTTTCTCCGCCCCCTCCCCTCCTTTCCCCGTCCTCTCTCCGCCCCCTCCCCTCCTTTCCCCGCCCTCTCTCCGCCCCCCCCCCTCCTCTCTCCGTCCTCTCTCCGCCCCCTCCCCTCCTTTCCCCGTCCTCTCTCCGCCCCTCTCTCCTTTCCCGCCCTCTCTCCGCCCTCCTCTCTCTGCCCTCTCTCCGCCCCCTCTCCCCGCCCTCTCTCTGCCCTCTCTCCGCCCCCTCTCCCCGCCCTCTCTCTGCCCTCTCTCCGCCCCCTCCCCTCCTTTCCCCGTCCTCTCTCCGCCCCTCCCTCCCCTTTCCCGCCCTCTCTCCGCCCTCTCTCCGCCCCCCCTCCCCTCCTCTCTCTGTCCTCTCTCCGCGACCTCCCCTCCTTTCCCCGCCCTCTCTCCCCCCCTCCCCTCCTCTCTCCGTCCTCTCTCCGCCCCCTCCCCTCCTTTCCCCGCCCTCTCTCCGCCCCCTCCCCTCCTCTCCCCGCCCTCTCTCCTTCCCTCCCTCCTTTCCCCGCCCTCTCTCCGCTCCCCCTCCCTCCTTTTTCCCGCTTCTCTCTCTGCCCTCTCTCCGCCCTCTCTCCGCCCTCTCTCTGCCCTCTCTCCGCCCCTCCTCCTTTCCCCGTCCTCTCTCCGCCCCCTCCCCTCCTTTCCCCGCCCTCTCTCCCCACCCTCTCCCCGCCCCCTCACAGCCGGACAAAGAGCACGGCGGTGACCAGCGCGAAGCCCAGCAGCAGCATGCAGACCTTGGGCATGTTGTTGCGCGGCGCCCCCTGCAGCTCGTGGGGCAGGATCTCCATGAAGGTGATGTAGATGAAGGTCCCGGCCGCCAGCCCCTCCAGCGAGCTCCGGACGATCTGCTGCCGGGGCGAGTTCCTGGTCTCCTCCGTGAGGCCGACCCCGACGGCGATGCCCAGCGGCGTCATGACGGAGAACAGCAGCAGGCAGCCCACGGTGACCGGGCGGCGGATCCGGCCCTGCACCAGGCGGAAGCACAGGCTCACGGCGATGATGCTCTTGTGGATCGCCAGCGCCAAACACAGCTCCAGCACCTCCTTCTGGTCCTCCACCAAACCCACCGCCAGCCCCTCGAACACCGAGTGCAGCGAGAGCGAGAAGACCAGCACGAAGGCGCGCAGGGCCGACTGCGACGAGAAGTCGGCGTGGAAGTGATGGCCATCGTCCGAGGCGGGAGGCGGGGCGTCCGGCGTCTGGACGTGACGCGAGTCGAGCAGAGAGCGGCGCTCGTCGAAGACCGAAGACGACGAGGACGAAGACGAGGACGAGTGTTTGAAGGACAACAGGATCTGCTCCAGGATCAGCACCAAGAAGAAGCCCATCGCCATGATGAACTCAGGCAGAGGGAACTGCAACTGTAGAGGGGGTCAGACGGACTGACCCAGGACTAGACCGGGTCTAAACCAGGGTCTAAACCAGGGCTAAACCAGGACTAAAACAGGGTCTAAACCAGGGCTAAACCAGGACTAAACCAGGGCTAAACCAGGACTAAACCAGGACTAAACCAGGGCTAAACCAGGGCTAAACCAGGTCTAAACCAGGACTAAACCAGGACTAAACCAGGTCTAAACCAGGACTAAACCAGGACTAAACCAGGACTAAACAGGGACTAAACCAGAACTAAACAGGGACTAAACCAGGTCTAAACCAGGACTAAACCAGGACTAAACCAGGACTAAACCAGGACTAAAACAGGGTCTAAACCAGGACTAAACCAGGACTAAACCAGGGCTAAACCAGGGCTAAACCAGGGCTAAACCAGGACTAAACCAGGACTAAACCAGGTCTAAACCAGGTCTAAACCAGGACTAAACCAGGACTAAACCAGGGCTAAACCAGGGCTAAACCAGGACTAAACCAGGGCTAAAACAGGGTCTAAACCAGGGCTAAACCAGGACTAAACCAGGACTAAACCAGGGCTAAACCAGGGCTAAACCAGGACTAAACCAGGTCTAAACCAGGGCTAAACCAGGACTAAAACAGGGTCTAAACCAGGGCTAAACCAGGACTAAAACAGGGTCTAAACCAGGACTAAACCAGGGCTAAACCAGGACTAAACCAGGGCTAAACCAGGACTAAAACAGGGTCTAAACCAGGACTAAACCAGGACTAAACCAGGACTAAACCAGGACTAAACCAGGACTAAACCAGGGCTAAACCAGGACTAAAACAGGGTCTAAACCAGGACTAAAACAGGGTCTAAACCAGGACTAAACCAGGACTAAAACAGGGTCTAAACCAGGGCTAAACCAGGGCTAAACCAGGGCTAAACCAGGGCTAAACCAGGTCTAAACCAGGACTAAACCAGGACTAAACCAGGGCTAAACCAGGACTAAGACAGGGTCTAAACCAGGGCTAAACCAGGACTAAAACAGGGTCTAAACCAGGACTAAACCAGGACTAAAACAGGACTAAACCAGGGCTAAACCAGGACTAAACAGGGACTAAACCAGGTCTAAACCAGGGCTAAACCAGGTCTAAACCAGGTCTAAACCAGGGCTAAACCAGGACTAAACCAGGGTCTAAACCAGGACTAAACCAGGGCTAAAACAGGGTCTAAACCAGGACTAAACCAGGACTAAACCAGGACTAAACCAGGGCTAAACCAGGACTAAAACAGGGTCTAAAC